>CM042009.1:101959554-102204554 GCA_023525715.1 Cichorium intybus
TTGTCCAGGAAGTTCCTGGGAAAGCCACCCCAGACACGTCACGAATTGAAAGAACGAGTAGAGCGTTTTCTCTGCCAAGAGGAAGGGACTGTGGAGAAACAATCATACCTCAGAGCAACTTCAGATCCATACCATAAACGAAATGACCGATACCAGCACCGTAGCCGCCGACCTGACTACGGTACCCCTTCAATTAAAGGAGGAAGACCACCACGGCGGTACAACCCATTCCCTAGAGAGGAACAGCGAAATCAAAACGCAGATGTTTACGCGGTCAAAGAAAACACCGGTAAAGCTCAAGACAATAGACATCGGTACTGCGAGTATCACAAAAGCAGAGCTCACGACACAGCAGATTGTGCTATGCTAAAGCGGGAAATGGAAGAAAAGCAGCTCAAAGGAAATCTAGTGGAAACGGCAAGGAAATTACGATAACAATACGAAACAGATAGAAACGCGGGAAGAAACAGGAAGGAGGAAAAAGGAACAGGGCGAGGACTTGAGATACTAGCTATCCGCGCCTGCCACAAGCGAAGCTCGCACGCCAGAGAGGAAGACGCGCGCCCCCACCAAAAGGTTTTAAACCTAGACTTTTCTATAGATGATCTCAGACCGGAAAAATGGCAAGGAGACAACCCCCTAGTCATCGTCGGGTATGTCAAAGACATTAAGATTCATAGGGTATATATCGATAGCGGAAGCGCTGCAGATATCATTCACGAGCACTGTTTCAACCTACTCCCTCAGGAGATCAAGGATAACCTAAAACCAGCTAAGGGTCGATTGATAGGGTTCACATGCCATAGCATCTGGCCAATCGGGACGATACACCTCCCCTTCACCCTACGAAGCTTTGACGAAAAACTTCACAAAACTGTTCTCCTCGAATTCATTATGGTAAGGGCACCATCATAGCACAATATGATATTAGGACGACCAGGACTCCTAAAGTTTGGCACAGTAGCATCCACGGTCCATGGTATACTCAAATTCAAAATATCCGGCAACACGGCGTGCGTTCTGGCCACAAACCCTCTGTTGAAAAATGTTTTTTGTATGTGACCATCATTGAAATAAGACGAACTGTTTTTATATTATCTAACAAATATTATCAGTTTATTTCAGGTTGCATGGATTCGAGATTAAAACGAAAAAAAATAAGAAAAAGTGTTTTAAAGCCAAAACAAAGAAAAATATAAAAGAAAATTAAATTAAATCTATTTAAAATGAATTTTTGGAAATATAATTTCTAAATAATTTATTTTATTAGATTTAATTAATTTTATAAATTAAAAATGAATTTTTGTAATTTATTTTAATTTATTTCGGCTTTTTTAAAACATTTAAAATCAATTTAAAAAAAAAGGAATCAGCAAAGCCTGCTCCGGCCCAAGCCAAGCCAGCCCAAATCGCGTCCGGCCCATTCCGCATCCAGCCCAGCTCCCTGGTCCAGCTCCCCCGCATCCGGATCCGAACCCGCACCCGCCCCGGCTCCGTTTCACCTCACAAAAGGCTCCGCGCCTTAACCCGTTCGCGACCCACCAGCTCCACCCGAACCGCTCCGCCTCCCTCACATTTCTTCCGGACAGTTCCTACCCAAACCCGATCCGCATCCGAACCGTTTATACTCACACGCGACCCGCGAACAAACCCACCACCGACCCGATCCGATCCATCCGACAGACCCGCGAGATTTTCAGCCAAAATTTTACAATTTTGGTCCCTGAACTTCCGAAAACCTTCAAAAACAACCCAAAACCCTTTAAAATTCATATATAAACCATTTCAACACCATTTCTTTCATTTTAACCACAAAAATTATACAAAACACTCTCCAACTTCCACCATCTTTTCCAACCTTCCAAACACTCTCCAAAAACTCTTTCAATCACCAAAACACCAAGAACACCAACCAAAAACACCAAGATCACCAAGATCACCAAACAAGAAAACCAAGATCACCAAGATCATCAAACAAGAACAAATAGAGACACAGTCTATTAGAAATCCAGTCCAACCCTAAGCCAGTTCAGTCAATTTATTTGACGAACCTACTTGATAGACCAGTCGTTCCACAGTCCTGTTATAAACCAGTTCAGTCAATCTATTGACGAACCTACTTGATATATATATATTTATATAATTATAGTCATTTACATTATTTATCGTTTTATGTCTTTTAATTATAGTCATTTATATTATTTATCGCTTTAAGTCATTTAATTACTGCAATTTATATTATTTATATATCTTTCACACAGTAAACGGTGCAAACCTTTATTTGTGGCGATCAGATTATATATTTTTATTCTGCAACTCTTATTATTTATTCCGCATTTATCTTT
This sequence comes from Cichorium intybus, assembly GCA_023525715.1. NCBI lineage: Eukaryota > Viridiplantae > Streptophyta > Magnoliopsida > Asterales > Asteraceae > Cichorium > Cichorium intybus. The sequence goes on from CM042009.1 coordinate 101,961,900, forward strand.
AATATATACATATTTGTCACACAATAAACGGTGCAAACCTTTATTTTTGGTGATCATATTTTATATTTTCAACAATTGGTATCAGAGCTTGTGTGATTTATATTGAAATTTTCGTTGAAAACTTTTGGTTAGCGTTTATATAAACCTTCCATAAGCTTTTCTTTGAATATTTCATTTTAATATCACTTGTTCAAAATCCTTTCAAAAAATTTATTAAAAATCTTTAAAAAAAAATTAAAACAAAATGTCTTCCGCAAACAACTCAAGAGCTCCTAACGTCATAGAACAGGTATGGTCTATGATCTCTGAACTCGGTTTTTCTAAAACAATTTTTGAGTCCCATATATCCAAAATTGAGAAAAGTTTAGAAGCTGATCTCAAGAAATACCATGACACAATTGTCAGTTCTGATATTTGCAAATCTGAGTTACAAACTTTGCAACTCAAATTTGGAGAATCAACAAGAACAAAGACCAAATTGGAAAGAGACGTTGAAAGAAAATCAGAAGATTACAATCACGTCTTAGAACAATTAAATGAAGCTCTAAAACAAAAAAAGGACTTGGAAATAAAAAATCAATCTGTTTTTCCATCTGAAATAAAAGATACCTTAGAAATAGAAGTCCTTCAGTTAAAACTAAAAATTCAAGATTTAACTGACAGAAACACTAGTTTGATTCTAAAACTAGATGATTCTTCAAAACAAATCAAACTTCTTGAATCCGAAAATCAAAGATTTCAAGGAAAACTGGATTCTATCAATATTGCTAGAAAATTGAGTGATGATATTTTCACTAAGGCAAACACCTTAGGAACTGGCAAAATTGATACGAATTACAGACCAGGAATTGGAAGAGAATCCTTCGAAATTGAAACAAGCAAAAAATCCATTCAAGTAACCAAAACCCCACCTGTCAAACAAAACATTTTTGAAAACCAACCAAAGAAACCAATTCAACCTTACGTCATACCTCAAAAACAGGTTTCCAAACAAAAACAAAAACCTCATCAAATATCTTTTCAAAACCGCCCATCATACACCAGATATGAAGAACACTTTTCAAACACATCTTCACATCTAGGATATTCATCACCAAATCACAGATTTTATCAACCCACTGGTTTTCAAAAACAAATATCATTTTGGGAAAACTTGATAAATCAAATAAAACCTCAACCATTCCGTCCAATCAACAAATACCACAATGATTCCAAATTATCAAAAACCATTAACAAATCAGGACCCACCATGGTTTGGGTACCTAAACTTTCTGTCTGATTGCAGGTACTTAATGCTGGAGAACCCAATGATGATACATGCTATATCGATAATGGCTGCTCCAAGCATATGACAGGAAAACAGAGCTTTTTACGAGACTTCAAACCCACAGTACCTCCGATGCAGAAACCTCACAATCAAACCAAGAAAATGCAGATCAATTCGAGGGGGAACCACCAACACTAAATCCCTCTTTGAACACTCCCAATCCACCTGTCCAAAATGATCCCAGTGCATCATCTATGGGGGAACTTTCATTACCTCATTCTCACCATACAATCAAAAAAAATTATACCAAAACATTCAAATAACCAAAATTTCCAAAAACATTCAAATAACTAAAATTTCCAAAAACATTCAAAAAAAAACAAATGTTCAAAAATACAATAAAAGACTTGCCATAATAAGCTTTTATAGAACCTTGTGATTAATCGTCTTTTGACTTAATTTTTCAGATGCTTATGCTCGATGAAGATTTTAAGTCATATTGATTCTCAGTTGGAGTGAAGGTTCAAATCTCATACTTTTCATAATGTATATAACGTTATTTCCTTCGATTTTATTTCATTATTGACGATTTTAAACAATCAAGGGACATAAGGTTAGGAGGTTCAGATGAAAACAAAAACCCATGTGAGAATTTGTGCCTCGTCGATCTAAATCACTGTGGAATTCATTTCTTGTGAGCTTAGGTATGTCTCTATTGCTTTTAAGGTATACCCGATTATATATTGTCACAGTCTCATTTTTGCTTAGATATAAAAATGACCAGGGACGATACTTTCATTTCTTACATACTAGACAAATTGTCTTTTATGCCACCTATCCCTACCTAGATAAAAGCCAACCAAATGAAGACGACATCAAAATGGAAAGACTCTAAACAGCGACATATCCTTACAAGAAAATCAAAGGCGAAACAAAGATCTATCAACATCCAATCCTCAAAGACGAGTCAACAAGAAAGTCAAATCACTCACCTAAGAAATACCAAGTTAAACAAACTCTCAACCAAATGGTTATTTCAAAACAAACATCATCAAATCCCGCAATTTGTTTTTAACTATTTTCAGAAAAGCAAACATCTCAATCACTCAAGACAGATACTCTTACAAAAACAAAAAAATTGTTCTCAATTGTAGCAACTTCTCAATGATAAAACAAAATATCTTTTTACAATAAATCGATATTGATCAACAAACAGGATACCATCAAAGAAGAAGCTGCAACAACAATGGATTTCCCGGGATATTGTAGCCTTCATCACTGAAGATTTCTTAGTTGCAAACTGCACTATGAAAATTGTTAAACCCCTCTACATGTATTTCCCGACGGAGAGAGAGTGAACGTTAATGGCATGAATGAAGAAACCCATTGAGTAATGCCGAAACCAGTCTTATGTGATTGATTATCTAATAATGAGACTAAGTGACTTTACAGGAAAAGCATAGATGAACACCTCCAATATGAGTGTGAGTCGTCAGAGAGAGATATCACTCATTTTTAGTGATCATTAACTTGTTCTGCTGCCAGAACAACCAAACACCCAAGTGAAATGTGAGCTATATCTATGAGCGTTCATCTGAATCGACCTGTTAGACCACTTGTCGTCATAAATAATGCTATAAAATCTTACGAAATTTATTTAGATACATATATGGCTACCCTTTGATAATCGAACCCGAGACTTTGATTCGGAAACAAACATTCTTCAAAATATTTTTCAAAACATAAGATATGTAAAACCAAGTCACAAAATTTCAAAATGATTACAATGGTTTTATATATATCTTATCATTGACAAAACGTTTATCCCAAATCTTCAATGTTAAAATTGTTAATGTGATTATATATGTCCTTATTTCATCAATGATCACATAGGGGGAAATTGTTGAAAAATGTTTTTTGTATGTGACCATCATTGAAATAAGACGAACTGTTTTTATATTATCTAACAAATATTATCAGTTTATTTCAGGTTGCATGGATTCGAGATTAAAACGAAAAAAAATAAGAAAAAGTGTTTTAAAGCCAAAACAAAGAAAAATATAAAAGAAAATTAAATTAAATCTATTTAAAATGAATTTTTGGAAATATAATTTCTAAATAATTTATTTTATTAGATTTAATTAATTTTATAAATTAAAAATGAATTTTTGTAATTTATTTTAATTTATTTCGGCTTTTTTAAAACATTTAAAATCAATTTAAAAAAAAAGGAATCAGCAAAGCCTGCTCCGGCCCAAGCCAAGCCAGCCCAAATCGCGTCCGGCCCATTCCGCATCCAGCCCAGCTCCCTGGTCCAGCTCCCCCGCATCCGGATCCGAACCCGCACCCGCCCCGGCTCCGTTTCACCTCACAAAAGGCTCCGCGCCTTAACCCGTTCGCGACCCACCAGCTCCACCCGAACCGCTCCGCCTCCCTCACATTTCTTCCGGACAGTTCCTACCCAAACCCGATCCGCATCCGAACCGTTTATACTCACACGCGACCCGCGAACAAACCCACCACCGACCCGATCCGATCCATCCGACAGACCCGCGAGATTTTCAGCCAAAATTTTACAATTTTGGTCCCTGAACTTCCGAAAACCTTCAAAAACAACCCAAAACCCTTTAAAATTCATATATAAACCATTTCAACACCATTTCTTTCATTTTAACCACAAAAATTATACAAAACACTCTCCAACTTCCACCATCTTTTCCAACCTTCCAAACACTCTCCAAAAACTCTTTCAATCACCAAAACACCAAGAACACCAACCAAAAACACCAAGATCACCAAGATCACCAAACAAGAAAACCAAGATCACCAAGATCATCAAACAAGAACAAATAGAGACACAGTCTATTAGAAATCCAGTCCAACCCTAAGCCAGTTCAGTCAATTTATTTGACGAACCTACTTGATAGACCAGTCGTTCCACAGTCCTGTTATAAACCAGTTCAGTCAATCTATTGACGAACCTACTTGATATATATATATTTATATAATTATAGTCATTTACATTATTTATCGTTTTATGTCTTTTAATTATAGTCATTTATATTATTTATCGCTTTAAGTCATTTAATTACTGCAATTTATATTATTTATATATCTTTCACACAGTAAACGGTGCAAACCTTTATTTGTGGCGATCAGATTATATATTTTTATTCTGCAACTCTTATTATTTATTCCGCATTTATCTTTAATATATACATATTTGTCACACAATAAACGGTGCAAACCTTTATTTGTGGTGATCATATTTTATATTTTCAACACCCTCAACAACTAAGATGCTACCAGGTCATGCAGCCTACAGACATTGTCCGACCAGCTAAGAAAGTAAGATCGGAAGAATCCAGCAACAAAGAGGTTATTAATCAAGATTACCCCGAGCAGTCAGTTCGGGTAGGCAGCACGCTACCTACAGCCATAAGAGATGCACTTGTCGCCCTCCTCAGACGATACCAGTATGTGTTTACATGGGAACCATCTGACATGGTGGGAGTAGATAGAAGTGTCATAGAACACAGCCTAAATGTCAAAGCGGGAAGTAGCGCTATTAGACAAAAGAAGAGAAGCCAAGCAGGTGAGCGCAATGCAGCGATCAACGCTGAAGTTTCCAAACTGGTGGCTGCCGGAATTCTACGAGAAGCAATTTTCCCCGACTGGATAGCCAACCCAGTGATGGTTAAGAAACACGACGGCAGTTGGTGCATGTGTATAGATTATACAGACTTGAACAAGGCGTGTCCCAAAGATTGCTACCCCTGCCGGAGATTGACCAAAAAGTAGAGTCACTCCAGGGGTTCCGATGGAAGTGCTTCTTAGATGCATACAAGGGATATCACCAAATTCAAATGAAAAAAGAAGATGAAGAGAAGACGGTGTTCTACACTGATAGGGGGACATTTTGCTATAAGAAAATGCCGTTCGGGTTGAAAAATGTAGGGGCAACCTACCAGCGCTTGGTTGATCGAATGTTTCGCGATCAAATTGGGAGGAATATCGAGGTTTACGTTGACGATATGGTCATCAAGAGTCAAGGAACTTCGGTACTGACAACTGACATTGAAGAAACTTTCAGGACGCTGGAAAAAGCAAAGATGAAATTAAATCTATCAAAATGTGTCTTCGGGGTAGAAGAAGGCCAGTTCTTGGAATATTATGTAACGAATCAGGGTGTCCTCCCTAACCCAGCAAAAGTCCAAGCTGCTCTCGAAACCAAAACGCCCACTACACTAAAGGAAATGCAAGGTCTTAATGGAAAGTTGACTGCTTTAGGCCACTTTATAGCCAAGTCAGCTGAAAAAGCATTACCGCTCTTTAATACTCTGAAAGGAGAAGTCAGCAAAGAAGGATTCAAGTGGACGCCTGTAGCTGACGAGGCGTGGCAGAAACTTAAGCAAACACTCGGTCAACTGCCGACGCTCGCTAGCCCAACCCCAGGAGAAACTCTGTTTGTATACTTGTCGGCAGCACAAGAAGCGATTTCAGCGATTTTGGTGGTGGAAAGAGGCATTGCGCAGTTACCCGTATACTTTGTAAGCCGGGAACTTCAAGGCCCAGAAGTCAACTACCCAATATTGGAAAATCTCGTACTGGCACTTGTATACGCCGCCAGACGACTCCGACGATATTTCCAGGCACATCACATCGAAGTTCTCACTAGCCAACCGTTAAAGCAAATTCTCTTGAAACCAGAAAACTCAGGCCGCCTGGCCAAGTGGGCAATAGAACTAGGAGAGCATCACGTTGAATACCGACCGAGGTCAGGTATCAAAGGCCAAGCTCTAGCTGATTTTCTCATTGAAATCCTAGAGCATATACAGATGGCAGCGCCAGATAGCGAGCAAAACTCCATAGTTGAGCAACAATGCGAATGGACCCTTTACACTGACAGGGCAGCAAGTAAAGAAGGATCGGGAGCAGGCCTAATTCTGAAAAGCCCATAAGGAGAGGAAATTACATACGCATTAAGATTCGATTTCAAGACGTCTAATAACGAACCGGAGTATGAGGCCTTGTTAGCAGGCTTAAGACTAGCGATCAAAAACGGAGCAAAGCAAGTTGCAGCCCTGAGCGACTCAATGCTTGTAACGAATCAAATTAATGGCTTATACGAAGCTAGAGATAAGCGGATGCAAGGATACATAGATGCAGTCCAGAAGCTAACCAAATCCTTCGAAAAATTTTCTATCGATTTCGAGATCGGAAAACAGAAGAGCAGATGCCCTGAGCAAATTAGCTTCAACTTCTTTTGATCATCTGACAAAGCATGTACTGGTCGAAGTTCTGCCAGAAAGAAGTATAGACGAAAAGCAAATCTGTGACACAACACGCGAGGAAGCGACATGGATGATGCCTTATATGGAATACCTTCGACATGGCATACTACCAGAGGACGACGCAGACGCATGAAAGATAAGGATCAAAGCTCCCAACTTCACAATGATTGATGGGATATTGTATAAAAAAGGATACCTAGCTCCGTGGTTGAAATGTATAACCAAAGAAGAAGGACGACAAACACTGGAAGAAACATACTCGGGGCTGGCAGGAGCTCACGAAGGGGCGCCGTGCGCTGACTGGTAAAATACTGCGAATGGGAATTTTCTTGCCAGACATCCACCAGGACGCGACAAAAATGACACGAACATGCATCGAATGTCAAACCTTTGCCCCAGTGCAAAACTTGCCTTCCAATACCATGACAAGCATTAGCAGCCCTTGGCCCTTCTATCAATGGGGAATTGACATTGTAGGACCATTTCCGGAAGCCCCTGGAAGGGTGAAGTTTCTCGTTGTCGCCATTGATTATTTCACAAAATGGGTGGAAGCCGAACCATTAGCCTCCATCTTAGGCAGGACTATCATAAAATTCATGTGGAAGAACATATTGACAAGATTCGGTACACCTAGGGTGCTGATTAGCGACAATGGTTTACAGTTCGCGGAGAATCCGTTTCGAGGATGGTGTGAAGAAAGACACATCCGCCAGCAATTTACATCAGTCGCCCACCCGCAAGCAAATGGTCAGACGGAAGTAACCAACCGGACCATTGTCAGCGGAATCAAGAAAAGATTAGGCAAAGCTAAAGGTAACTGGGTGGAAGAACTCCCAAGCGTTTTGTGGTCTTATCGTACAACCCCCCGAGCTGGCACGCGAGAAACCCCATTTAGCTTAACATACGGCACAGAGGCTGTGCTTCCCCTAGAGCTGATGATAACATCTCTCAGAGTTTCCGCCTTCATACCAGAGAAAACTGAAGAAGATTTGCGACAAAACCTAGACTTGTTAGACGAAAAAAGAGAACTTGCTAACTTGCGGCAAGCAACATACAAATCCAATACGGAGAGATATTACAATAAACGAGTACAAACTAAAGCTTTCAAAGTGGGAGACTTTGTGCTGAGAAGGAATGAAGTCAGTCATGCACAGCCAAGAGGCAAGTTAGGACCAACATGGGAGGGTCCTTACAAAGTACAAGAAGCACACAGAAATGGGTCCTACGTATTAGAAACCATCGATGGAAAAACAATACCAAGGACATGGAATGCTCATCATTTAAAAAAAAATCTTCTTCTAAGAGTGTTGCATTTCAGTAGTTATGGCTTAAAATTTTCGAATGTACATGCCTAACCTTTCCAAGGAGCTAGACTCCAGGCATTAATATATGTTTCTGTTTAAAAATGCGTTGTTTTTTCTCTTCTTTGTCCCAAATTAGTGATGAGTGGGTTGGACTGATCACCTGACCCACAGACATCAATCGAAATCGTAATTGTAGCCGAGCACCACACCCATTAAGTCAAAACTTAATGTTTGTGGCCGAGCACCACATTAATCGAAATAGTAATTGTGGCCGAGCACCACACCCATTAAGTCGAAACTTAATGTTTGTGGCCGAGCACAACATCAATCGAAATCGTAATTGTGGCCGAGCACCACACCATTTAAGTCGAAACTTAATGTTTGTGGCCGAGCACCACATCAATCGAAATCGTAATTGCGGCCGAGCACCAGACCCATTAAGTCAAAACTTAATGTTTGTGGCCGAGCACCACATCAATCGAAATCGTAATTGTGGCCAAGCACCACACCCATTAAGTCGAAACTTAATGTTTGTGGCTGAGGACCACATCAATCGAAATCGTAATTGTGGCCGAGCACCACACCCTTTAAGTCGAAACTTAATGTTTGTGGCCGAACACCACATCAATCGAAATCGTAATTATGGCTGAGCACCACACCCATTAAGTCAAAACTTAATGTTTGTGGCCGAGCACCACATCAATTGAAATCGTAATTGTGGCCGAGCACCACACCCATTAAGTCAAAACTTAATGTTTGTGGCCGAGCACCACATCAATCGAAATCATAATTGTGGCCGAGCACCACACCCATTATGCCAAAACTTAATGTTTACGGCTAAATACTACACTTACTACATCAAAATACCAACAATCATGGTCAAGCACTACAACAATCAAACCAAAACTAAGACACCTGTGGTTGAACACTATACAAACCAACAATGTCATAAACACAAACATATCAAGGAAATTGTCCTACATACCACAGATGAACATCACTTCCAAAGAAAACCAAAGCACGAAGTCAAAATATCCACACACATCAAGCAAAAAAAAAAGAGCAGAAATAGTCAAACATATTGTCCAAATCAACCATCACCAGACCACCCGATTTCTTAATCATCAGCTTCAACCCACAGCAACTCCTTCAGCTCTCCAACACCAAGTTGGCCCAAGCGAAGCAACCCGGCATAGTCCAACGTCACGAACTCTTCCATGGCATCATTAACCTCCCGCACATAGCTGGAAGACGAGCAACCTTCCTCAGCATCGGGACCTGCAATTTTAAGTTCTTGGCGAAGAGCACGACGGCCGGCATCTTCACCTGCAATATAACTAGTTCGCCTAATCCGGTTAACGTATGGATCAATTCTGGAATCATAAAGACTTTCTCAACAACCCTAACCATGCCCTCTTCAACCACCCATTTCAAATCCCCCTCCACTTTAGCCAACGCTGCAGCCCCTTCCTCCAAAACGCGATCTTTTTCACATGACTCAGCGTTAAAACTTTCTGCGCGAATCATCAGAGCCTCATTCTCCTCGCTCACCTTATCTAACCTCTCCTGGGTGCTCACAAGCTGTTCCTCGACAGACATTTTCTCAGACATCAGAAGCTCGTACTTCAGATCAAATTCGTGAGACGCCTTTTCCAAACTGGCCACTTGACCCTTCAACTCCTCCATTGCCCCACACAGGCGAGCATTCTCCGCCGCAGCCTTCTGGGCTTCCAATTTGAATGATTCCTGAGTTTTAGAGGAGTTGGCTAAATGTTTGATACGTTTAGCAGCAGCCGTAAGATAGTAAGCTGACTGTGTAGACGCAAACCTCAATGTGCTCACCAAACCGTCATGGGTAAAATTTTCCATCTCCTAGTCAACAGCAGGAGGAAATGCATGTAGGGCAAAATCAATCGCAGTCTCCCGAGAGGATAGACGCGAGACATTTAACAATTTCCAATCTGGAATGAATGGCAAAGATGAGTAGTCCTTCCAGACATGGGTCCCTAACGTGTCAACACCCTTCCCCGAGCTAAAGTCCTCATCATCATCAACTTCAAATCCACTCGCACCATCACCATCAAAACCTGCAGATTCAATACCAGTAACAACCTTCTTACCTTGACTCTGTGCACCTTCAGAACCAGAAATTTTCATTCCTTCATCAACTTTCCCCTTACCTTTATCTACAACAACCCCGGACTCAGGAGGAAACTGGGAATCCTTTGGGGTATCATCATCTGGAATCTCAATGATCCCAAGGTCATCATCCTTCAATCGGTTCAACAACCTACGACGACTTATGCGCCTGACCAATCGAGTCTCTCTAGAACTCTTCGACCCATCTACCGCATCCCAAACAGCTTTCCTCTTGCTCAGCAATTTTGATGTTTCTTCAAGGATACCCTCCTTGCTATCCACAACCAACTCATAGGACTTCTCACGATTTCCCCTGGACAAACCCTCTACCTTAGCAACTATCAAAGGAATCTCACCGGATTTCTCTTTCTCCGACTTTTCTCCTTCTTTAACATTTTCAATACGGGCGACCATGTCAGGATTGCGAAAAACGAAGGAGGGAGGTACCTTGTCGACTAAATCCACTTCGCGATATTGATATTTTTCCTTAGAACCCTTCGAAAGGACCTCTTCAAAACGAATCTTACGATGAACACCTGCATACAGAATCAACACATTTTTTAAATAAAAAAGGGGGAGGAACATCGCAAGATGAACAAGGAAGAACAGAACAGAAACAACAATAATATACCTTTCTGGACAACAAAAAACTCAGGCATTTTACCCCGCATCCTCCAAGCGGTACTCATTCCTCCTCTGGCAAGAATATACTCCGGAAACTCATCAGCAGCCACTTGAAAGCTATTCAAAATTTTCACCACCGCTTCTTGGAGAGGATATAGCTTGGGAATCTGATCAGACGCCGTGCCCGAACAGCGATATATTGTCCCTACTCTCAAGGCATTCACCCACAACCAGTGGTCTTGCCAGTTCTTGGGGGAATATTTGGGCTCGAGCACCAGGGTATGAACAGAGGTCCTCCGGTAAAAAGCATAGTTATCTCCAACCGCCGCAAATCTAAAGTAGTATTTGAAAATGAAGAAATCAGGAGCAATGCCTTGAGAACGGCATAGCAACTCGAAGGGAATAATCTTGTTCACAGAATTCGGGGTTAACTGATGCAACCTAACGTGGTTTCGCTGGAGCACTTCTTCCATGAAATCCGATGTCGGAAGACGATAACCAGCATCAAAAGTCTTTAGGTAAATTCCGGTTTTCCATTCGGGGGGGGGGGGGGGGGAAGGAGAAGATGGCACCGTCGGAAGGGATTAAAACGCCGTCTTTAGGTTGGAAACCATATTTCTCAACAAGAGGACCGTACATCTCATCGGTAATCTCTTGATCGGCAGTCGCAGCCATTTTTTCTTTAGTAAATCGAAGGAAGAAGTGCAAAGCGAAAGGAAAAACGATCGAGGAAGTAATGGAAGAGAAAGAAGAAAACCCTACTTGAAGAAACAAAAATAAGGAGCGGGAAACTCGAAAATTGCTAATGACGGAAACTGACACGTCGTGTCAGCAATAATTGCGGACCCACTCAGTAAAAACGAACCGCCGTCGCCTTAAGTCTAGAATGTCAGAGTTAGCATGCGTATATCTCGACTACTAGATTGGGGGGACTTGATGATATACCATAGGCAACGTACTCGCCAGCTCACCAGCTTGCCAGCACGACAGCATGCCTGACGTCCAGCCAGCTGCTAGGGGATGCGTGACCCGCCTGGCTGGACGATACGCTTCCCAACAACTTCGAATATCCGGGAATCTCGTAAACCAATAAGAGAATGACAGCTCTCCCCACGAGAGCTCATCGTGCGATTTACTAACGCAGGCGATTCGGTTAGTGTACGATCCACTACCTGGTCAGACCAATGCACCAATCACAAGCAGCCATAAGAGATCCACCAATCAGAAAAGGCCCACGATCCCAACGATCATGTGGTCCCCCAAAAGGTACAACGGTATATGATGATCGGCCCCATGGGAAGATCATCATCGTCATTCTCACTCTCCCTTTTCACTATCATATTCTCTCTCACATTTCCGACCACCGTACTAACTAGACCGTCGAAGCGCCCTTCCGGGACTGCCTCCCGGAGTGCGACTAACCGTTTCTCTTATTGTTGTGAACTTAGGTCTTCGTTCTCGGCGATCAGTGAATCCGAAGAAAGGCCGGTTCTCATCATATATATATATATATATATATATATATATATATATATATATATATATATATATATATATAGAGAGAGAGAGAGAGAGAGAGAGATAGATGGAGAGAGTGTGTGTGCGTGTGTGTGTAACGAGTGGTGGGAAGGGGTGGGGGCTGGGATGTGTGAGTTTTTTAATTATAAAATAATTAAAAAGGTATTAATAATTGGAAAAAGAAATTAAAAACATAATTTAGTCTTTTCAAATCTGTCAATTACCAAAAATACGGAAAATTCTTGATTTGGGTCATACTATACAAGTTGAAAATTTTCTGGACTCCTACAATTTTTGACAAACCACAAGGACCAATTTTGCAGTTTTTCTATTCTTGATTAATTGAATCTACAACAAAAAAAACAGAAAAACTCATCACAATAATTTCGAGATTCGAAACTGAGAAATTTTTGTCTAAAATTTGAAAATCTTCAAGATAAAAGACAATGAGGATCGTTCTTCACTCAAAAACGAGTATAACTCTAACACCAATTGTTGAAACCCATTTAGACCGACTATATGCAAAGTAATAATAATATGCCAATAAATAAATTGATAAACAACAATAACCGCAGCTGTGGCAATAACGACGACGACAACAATAAAAACGACACACACAAATATATGAAGGTATATTGCTATATCTCGCGTTTAGCCATAAAATAAATGTGACATTTCAGAATATATGAATGTTTGTTAAATCTTGGTTTGCAATAGAGGCTCACACTCAAAATTGGTATGCTCCATCATGGGTCCGAGCCTTATCAATTTAGGAACAAGTAGATTGTCCCTAAGTGCACACACGAGCGGATTCTCCAACTGCAAAATAGCACCCGTGACGTTTGCCCGAACGGTCAACGGGAAGATCCGTTTCCATCTCTCATTTTGGTATGCCGTAAGTGCACTATCCACAGCCATCGGTCCATCCTTGAGTGTGGGCACGAGCTTTTGTGCTAAAACGACAGCATCTTCCAAAGCACAACAAGCCCCTTGACCTAGATTAGGTGTCATTGGGTGCCATGCATCACCAACCACCACAGTTCCACCCGATGAAGCATTCGGGCTTAGCCCCGGCCACAACCACCGGTCAACTAGTGGGGTCCGGATGATGGTATCGTCTGGAGTGGCATCGATTATGCTTAGCAGCTTGGAGTCCCAACTCTGGACTAGTTCCTTGCTTTGTTTCTTCAACAATGACGGATCAATAACTTTTGGACCTGCTATCATTATGTTTGGTTGGATGGAACAGAATAGTGGAATAAGTAATAACAGAGCGACTCACATTTCATGATCATGTTCGATTTGCATGTAAGAACCGAACAACTAATATTATAAATGAATATTTTTACATCATGTTAAACAATACATTTTGAGATTACTCTGTACATTAATTAATTATATCTAATGATATTTTGATTTACAAAAAAAAAAAATAAAAAAAAAATAATAATAATAAATAAACTTGGAAAGGAAATAATAGAAAATATATTCTTAGTTAACTTTGGATGTTAAAATTTTAATTAAATTAAAATTACAAAATCTTTCGAAATATATTTGTTTCAAGAAAATTTACACAAATAAAAATATATTCTATTGCAATTTTTCATGTAACGGAAAGAAATGGAAATTTAAGAAAATGGATGAATCGATATTCCTTTAGAAATTATCTAATTTCATTTCACCACCCAAAACAAACACTTGTTTTCCATTCCAATTAAATAAACTGTTGCATTGCTTTCTTGACTCCATAGACACTTATTTTTCATTCCAAATAAGAAAATTTATCTTTTCGAACGGACCAAATCATTGGCGACAAGGTAATGCAAATAGGTGAAATCATAAGGGTGGAAAAGGCTTAATTGCCCTTTGTACCTGGTGCAGGACTGTTGAAGCAAACAAACCAATAAACTTTTGTTGGTGAAACCGGAACATAAGCAGCACGTATGCCTCGTCCATAAATATAGTTTACCCGTGACTCATAAGGTTGTCCATCGGAGTATTCTCCAAGCCCACGAAAAGCACAATATCCCACATATTTAGGCTCCGAGAAACCCATCCATTTGGCCACAGGAGAACGAATTCCGTCACATCCAATTACCACCTGTTGATGTAATCTTAATTTAATGGCTGATTCTTGTTTCATTTAAACTTTTTGAACAAGATATTTGTTTATGCTGATCCTAAGTTCCAATCGTGATTCAAGTGAATAATTTACTTTGATTCATTACTGTTAGTATAATTTTCTGTTATGTATGTATGATGGTATTTTATTTACTGGGTATAAGAAAATGTACCTTGGATGATATTCGAGTACCATTAACGAGTTCTAGAAGAGTTTCACCATTTTCATATTTTTGAATGTTTGCCAACTTTGAGGAGAAAGAGATGCAATCTGCTGGCAGCTGTTTGGCAAGAGTCTCCAGAAGGGTTCTTCTTTCAACTGCACGAACCTCTTGACTGTTCCCATATGCACCAAATACAGATTTTGATGACAAAAATGCCTGCGTATAATAACATGGATATGTATATATAGAAACGATACTATATATATATATGTACGTTTGATCTTCTTCTTTGAACGTGAATGCTCGTAGCTCTCTCCCATTTTCTGTTTTTATCACCATCCTACGCGGTTGATTGAGATATGTTTGAGATCCATAGCACAAAAAAATCCATCAAACTGATAAAAGGGGGAAGAATCAAGAACGTACCCTTGAATCTCAAGGTATTGGGATCTGAGTACATCCCCAACTCCCAAGGCATCCAAAACCTTCCAGCCATTCTTGAACAGAGTCAATGATGTTCCTCCCGTCCGCAACGACTCCGCCTGCTCCAGCACCACCGATCGAACCCCCAATCTTAGCATAAACAGATCCCAACAATCTGATCAACATAAGTAATCAAAACTTTCGAGATAGAAGAAATTGGATTAGTGACCTGTGTAGCGAAACCGCGGTGGAGAGGCCGGCGATTCCAGCTCCAACGATGACTACTTCTTCCTTCCGGACATCGGATCCGGCTCTGACGATTATTAGAGATGTGAGTTTGGTTCTTTTAGGATTTTGCGTCCGAATTGGATGCGAGTAGTGCGTAAACTGAGCATTGCTGGTTCGTTGATGAAAAGACGGAGATTGAAGGGACAAGAAAGATGAAGCAAATGTCGCCATTGTTGTGTTTGGCTGTTGGGATGTTTTTGGTAAGAAAACCCATCATTGTGTGTGTGTGTGTGTTTTGTGACCACTGAATTTAGTGGCGAGACTTTAAACAGGTCATCCTGGGAGATGTTTCCCGGGGAAATCCATCGAATAAACTAATTAAATAAACAGTAACTTTGGTTAGATAAATCTTTATTCGTCATTTCATCAAATCTATAACAAATAATAAATTGTACGAATGCTGTGTGTCAACGTATAAAATTAATTGCGACACACTAGTGATATTAGTAAACCGTACCTATGGAGCGGTCCACATCATCCCATATTAATGTATACATGAGTAATCTATTGTAAAACATTAGTGATATTTAGAGTATGCCTGAGTTTGAATGTTGGACCTTTTGAATAAAAATTCACTCCTTAACAACTAGATTTTCAATAGTGGGGCTCACTTCTATATATATATATATTATATTTTTATTTAAATTTTATTAATATAATATTTATTATTACTGATACAAAAAACTACAAATTTAGTCTTTGTAGTTTGCTGGTTTTTTTGTCCCAGTTCACTGTCTTTCAAAAGTAGAGTAAATTACAATTTTGGTCCTTGAGGTTTATTTATTTTTTTTCAGTTTTAGTCTAATTTTTAAAATTTCATGTTGATGGTCCTTGAGATGGCCAAAATCTTGCACTTTTGATCCATTAGCTATTAAAAAAACCAATTTACCATTTTTAATTTATTTTTAATTTTTCAATGTCTTATTTGTTTGGTTTGAGATATTCCTTCGTCATGGAACTTGTTTGGTCTCCATATTCCTTTGGATCGAGCTTGCTAGCCGGTGAGAACTCTTGGTGTGGTAGAAACAAGGGTTAAAATCCAACCCGTCGTTTTCATTAAACAATAATTCCAAACAAAAGAATAAACTTGCGATTTACTGACTTTCATGTTATTCGTCACTTATAAAAAAACATTTTTGCTTAGTTCAGATAAGCTTTATTTATCCGGAAAATCCTACTAAAATTCATAGAAAAAAATGCAGTAGATGATAGAATGTAATGATTTTCATTCATGAAAACATCTGCAAGCCAAAGTAATATTAGCAATCATTCTTACAATCCCATGCGACCGAATCCTGTCTTTGTGTGTAACCTTTCTGTCACTTACATAATTCCTTTACGAACTCATAACCCAAATGAGAAAAAACAAATCAAAATAGAGAAAGAAAAGAAAACCCATCACAACTAGGGTTTCTTCTTTTGATTCAACTCTAAAGAAAGACCCATCAAGATTCAATCAGTCCGTTGAGAAATTTCGCAAAGTTAATCATTATGGAACTACGACACAAGTGGCTGAGTTACTACCGAAAGTGAAGATGTGTATACAAAAGATCAACGGTTCTGATATTCAGACGGTGGAATTGGTGTTTGTAAAGAAGCTAACGGCAACCGATGTAAACCGCTCGCAAGCCCGCCTGTTATGACCGTTTAAGCAAGTTCAAAGACAAGATATTTTGATTCAGATTGAGCAAACGAAAGGGTGCGTCTTTATCTGCCATCAAAGCAAGAACATTATGACATGTGTTTGAGAGAGTGGGATATGAACCGAAATCAAAATTACGCTTTAATATCCCGCTGGAATGACGTTGTTAAAGAGCTTCACAAGTCTACAGTGGTGCAATTACGGTGGAGATGAACGCCTTCAATTATGGTGGAGAGGGCAACATATGTTATGAAAAAGGTGGGGTGGGGGTGGGTGTATTTTTCTTTATTTTTAATTAGCTTAATAATTAATAAATTAAAAGAAAAGGAAAAAGAAAATAAAAAGGGTATTTTAGTCATTTTATCTGGCCAAGGGACCAAAAGTGCAAGATTTTGGTCACCACAGGGACCGTCAGCGTGAAATTTCAAAAGTTGAACGAAAAATAAAATAAGTGGTAAACCACAGGGACCAAAACTGTAATTTACTCTCAAAACTATGAATATGATCATTTTGACTTATTCTTATTGTGGATTTAGACACTGTTAAACTTGAAAATACTCTTTTACCATTGATTTATTTTTTCATTTTCTTTAATAGTTTTTAAATGTTGTAATGTTTTCTTAAATAATCATTCAAATGACCCACCTACCCACCCCACCCCTCTCACTCTCACTCTTTGTCTCCCTCCCTATCCCCCCTCTCTCTTTCTCTCTCTAGTCCACATCTTTTTATACGTCTCCTTCACACACACACATACACATCTTTAAGAGTTCTGTATAAACAATCACCTGGATTTGTTTATTGAAGTTCTAAATAGCCCTCCGGTTGAAGATTTCCGCTTCAAAACACACTTTAATCAAAGTTAAAGCTTAGTACAGGTTGTCTAATTTCGACAAGAAAGTAAAGGCACCACCTACCGTCGGTGGCAAGAACACCATTGTTGCAACTAAAAAAACCCAAGCAAACAAAGCTGAAAAACCTATTGCTCTAATGGCAATGGTCACCCCCACCAACAACACAACAATCAATCGATAAAAGAATTTGACAAAGACAACCAATAAGCCTACGAAGATAACAGCGGTGAAGAAACCAGCTCCTTCTTTTAGGAACGTCTAGTAGTTTGGCGTCGTTTATGTTAAGTGTTATTGTAAGAACTTGTATGTTACCTTCAGTTACAGTTTTCAATGTTTGTATGAAATCAAACTTATGCTAACAATATGATCTAACTAGTGAAAAAGTAGCGTTTCTGTAACACCCTAAATTTTTTTTGTAACAATAATAAAACATTTAACCATAATATATGGTTTACAAAAACATACATTTCAAAGAATTAAATAAAGTAATTCAGAATGCTAGGTGTTACTAAAACATCAAATTAATAAAACATTAAAAGCGGAAGACTTAGATTTTAAACAGCCAGCAGAAGCTCGAACAATCAGGCCGTGTTGTTTTTCCCAAAACTAACCCTTTTAAAATTTGAAAAATATTAAACAACAACGGTAAGTTAGAAGCCTAGTGAGCACACAATCTACACATACAATTATATACACATAGTATATAACAAGTAAGGTTTCACACGAAGAGGCTAATAACTACCCCAAGGAGGATCATATAACTACCCCACGGAAGGGTCAGATAACTACCCTATGAAGGACGGAAGGGAAAAAGAAAGCTAAACATAGGAATTTTGTTTTGGGGTCACAAATATTCTAGGATAATACTAACCAAAATCCCCTTGACCCTTATGGGTACAAGGGGATGTGCTCACACAGAGCTTGGGTAATCATAACCATAACATACTTAACTTACAAGTACATACATACGCAAGCACATCATGACACATATATAAAGTGAAGCTCGCCTAATGTGAAGCTATCAGTAAAGTACTACATGTCATGAGCAAGCTAGGTAGGAACTATAACATCGGGTTTCATAAATCGGGTGTGGGTTAGTCAAATGGGGATATTGACTTACCTAATTATACTTGAGGTTTTATGTGTGGGCTTAGTATGCAAAGTAGTTTGCTAGAAGTGAAGAAAAAATGAAAGTTATCGTTAGTTTAAAGATTTGCTAACCCGAAGGCCTAGACTGCATGTAGGTGATGTTGAGGCATAAAGGCTTAAACCTTAAGTTGGTTCTTTGTTACACAACCCATTAGGACTACATGGAAGTCCTAGAGTTGAGGGACGAAAGCTTAGATGGTAGAACGAAGGATTGAATGTGAATTTAAGGATGTTGGCTTAAGAATATTGAAATCTAAGGTATGTTACTGTGATTAAAGTTTAAAATAAGCTTAGGGGTTTCCAAATGACTAAATTTGGATGTTGGTGGTGTAAAGTTGTATCTATGAATATTTTTAGGTTAATAAATATGTACACATGATTTATGGGGATATAATGGAAGTTAGATGAGTTTTTAAGGGTTGGAAATTTGGAAACTCGTTCTACACGGTGTGTAGCATGCGCCACATGATGTGTAGCTTGAAGGTGTTCATCCTACACGATGTGTAGGTTGAGCAACACGACTTGTAGCAGTGACAGAGGCCCCAAAATGCTTATTTTTTATAGAATTTGATGGAAGTAAGTAGCTTTAAGGGTCCCTAACTCTTGTGGAATTTGGGAGGATGAAAGTGAACCACAAACACTTATATTTATCTCATGATTGGTGTAGGTTGATCTTGGACAAAAAGGGGGCTTATCCAAATGCTAAGTGCAAGTGTTGTTGCACAATCTTTAATCATCCTGCAAGGTGAGTAACTTGACATAACATTGTGGTTGTGATATGGTGCATACTATGCTCTGCATGGATGATTGATACTTGGACACTAATCTATGTGGTGAATACTAGCAGGACATATATACTTGGTTGTATATGGTAATGGTGATAATTAGAATATAACACATAAGAAGGAGTTTGTTTAACATTCTTGTGTAATATATCTGACTAATAAGTAGACCTGGCAAGCTGTGTGGAAGTCTTGGAATAGTGAATCCTAGATACGAGTAGTGTCAAGTATAGAATGTATATAGTAACGAGACGATAACCTTGTGATCATATGTAGTGTGATAATTCGAGAACAAGGTGGATGCATAATGAGTACCTTGCATGCCACATGATGCTTGTTACATGGTCACATAACGAGTACCTTGTAATCATGCATAGAGACTAGGTAATTGGTTGCATAACGAGTACATTGCAACCATGTGGTGGGTGTTGGCATAGTCATGTAACGAGTACCTTTGTGGTTGTGTGTGTTGGAATTTCTAGTGTGGTTACATAATGAGTACTTTGTAATCACATTAGGCAAGTATAGTTGTACAACATTAATCAATGAGTATCATATATATGTGTGAAAGATACACGTGGATAAGCATGTGATGATATGTGATTAATGATTTATTGTATGCTATTCACTAAGCTTTATAACTTAGGTGTGATTGTTGTGGTGTGTTCCAGGTTAGAGTGACGTAGCGCTCAGCTCGAATCGTTGACACGATTATTGAAGATATTTTCTTGTAGTTTACAGCTCACATGAGTACATTGTGACATTTTGAAATTTGTAAATAAGAAAAATTTTAGGTATACTCTATGCTGAAAAAACTAGTGTCACAGCAACCTTCTTTGCCCAACCTGCAAACCATCCAATTTTCACTACTTGGGTCGTGATCCATTTACCTACTTTACACATACTTATGATACATTTCAGTTTAGTTATACTTTCATGTAACAGCCCGTTCTTGGACCATTTTACCCCCATAAAACCATCCTTTTAGTAAGGTTATTAAATATTATTAAAGTACATTATTTTATATTTCTAGGGATATAAAGAACATGTTCATACGACCTCCAATTGATTTATTACGATTTTTATAATTTGACACTTAAAACCGATTGAACTTCTGAACCATGTTGTAAAGTTTCTAACTTTTAACTTAGGAGGGATAAGAGTTTGGTCTTGAAAAAAGTGTGCCACTAATTTGAAAAGATTACCAAACTACAACCCTTGAAAGTCGTAAGGTTTTCAATTGGGCTCCCATAACTTTACTAATAGGCTTACAAAGTTGGCTTATGTTGTTGACCTCTTTATTGGACAGGTCATGAATGAAACATCTATATCTCAACTTTTGAAAGCCATCAGGTTTCAAAATATGGTGGGATAAAAAACTATACTCGATTATTAAACTTTTTTAATTGGTCCTAACCAAAAAAGGTTTTTATTTATGGAGATATTGAATTTGAAACATTGGTTAACAGATTGTTCGGCTCAAAGGATAGACCTATACAAACCCTAAAATTCGACCACTTTACGATGGGAATAAGCTTTCAAGATTCAAATGGGAAGGAAACTAGACACAATTCTCAATAGAATGACACTCATCTCACCCCAAAAGGACACTCCTACGATTTTCTATGATTTTTTAATTACAGTATGAAATGCTAAAACTTACAACACATTAGGGATCAATCATTTCCTTTGGCTTAATCATTAAGAAATTATACCCAACCCATAACCAACGATTAATAGTGATTATAGGTTCACAATAAATCTATTAAGACTCATAAAAAATCATCTTAAGCGATTAAGAACCAAATAAACAAAAAGATACAAAACTAGGGGTTTCACCTTCAAAAATCATCTATCCCGATCGGAGGATTATAACTCAAACTCTAAGCCTCCAAATGCAAATAAATCCACTCAAGACCATCATTTGTATGTCATGAAGCTTCTGTCCATAAATCATAACAATCCAACGGTTCAATCTTCGTGGATCGTCTAAACACTGCAGCTAGGTCTAGAAAATAGGATTAAAACATACACTAGGGTTTGTCTTGAATGCACCACCTTTCTCCTTCTTCTTTCTTGCTTGATCTTCTTCCTCTTCTTGATTTCACCACCTCCCTACTCCTACTTCTTCACCCTATGCCACACTCCATCTTTCCTCTCCCTTTTCTCTTTTGCTTGACGGCTACAATAAACAAATGACTATGGTTTGCATTTTTTGCGTTGAGAAGTCAGGGAATGGGTTCCGTTGGCCCCAAGGCCTCCACAAATCATAGACCACAAAGGTATAGGAAGAAACCTTGTTTTTTCCATAGGCCCAAGCTTAACCTGATAACACCTAGCAATGTTAGTTAGTTTAAGTGTTATTGGGCTACGTTTTCGTAGAATTATCTTTCTAAGACACTAACATTACTCACTTTTAGTACCAAGGACTTGTTTTGTATTTTAGTGCAAATACATGGGATTTTGTGTAAATTTGGTAAAGTCAATGATAATTATGAAGATCAAGTCAAAGTGACACACGCGGCGCTAAGAAAGGATGACCGCGACGCCGACATATGGATGAAATCTAACCCGGAGGAGTTTCAAAATTCAACATGCGAATAAACAGGGATAAGGTTGACCTGCGGGGCGTACTACGCCTATCTGCGACGCGAAGAGCGATTTTCCTCAACTATAAATTGAGGCTCCCACTTCGAATTTCAAGAGCAAAGATTATACCTTAGAGTGGAACTCAGACTTCTTTGACTCGGAAATCGTAGTTTAGCAGTTTACATTCGTTTGTCGGTTACTTCTTATTTTATTTTGATTTTGTTTAGTATTTACTCTTGTGCAATCGCGGATTCTGGATTGTAGAATACCGTCGAACACAGAGGATTGGAATTGGTTGTTGATTTCAGAAGCATTCGGATTTGATCTGGTTTGGTTTATGAATGTAATTGGAGTTTGATTTATGTTTGATTCAATTTAGGTTTTCGGTATATAATCGTGGTTTCAAGTTATCGTTTCTGTTTGGCTGAAGTCTGATTTCTAAGTGTGTAATTTTAGTTTTCATGTTTTTCAGTTTTGTCTCGGGCTCAAGTGTATGGATATTAACCGCTATATAGTGACACTATAGATTGGTCTTATTTAGACACAAAGTGCCAACCACGAACTCCAGGGTTCGACCCTTGCTTACTGCTAGCTAGTGGACTAGTAAGGTTTTTATTTTGTATTTTTGACCGCATCAACGATTGCGACGTGACAAATTTTGGCGCCATTGCCGGGGAGTTGTGCGCTTAACACATTGTGTCGGTCGGTTTTCTTTTTTAGTTTAGTTGTGTCATTGTTTTTGACGGTCGCTTGCATTTAGTGCATGCATACGCGTCGAGGTGGATAAACGTCACCTCATATGTTTGATCACGAGATAGAAAAAACTACACATAAGAACCGTTTCTGTCGTACATTATTCAAAATGCGTTTCGAGGATGTAATAATTGAGGATGTTACCGATGAGCTTCATGGCGAGGTAACAGGGGGATAACCGATTTTCCCTAAGTCCACAAGTGTCAGTGGTAGTAACACAGGTGTAGCCCCTGTGCCGATCCCACCACTTGTTTAGCCTATAGTTCAACCCTTACCCAACCCTCGTGGACCCCATGTGGGAAGTGTGCAGACGTGGGGAGTACTGAATCACAATGGTGTTCCACGCCAACTACAACAACCACAGATCCCACCACTACAATTCCAACAACCACCACAACAAATACCACAACAGCCAGCAGTACAACAACAACACAACCAGGCTCAGCTAAGAGACCTGGAATTTGAAGATGGAGACGATGGTTGGATGCCCAACCATAATTACAACAACAATCAGTGGAATCAAGGTCGAGGACCTCCATAGCAATAGCAGCAGAACAACAATTGGAGAGGGCAACTGTATTATAACAACAAGGTATACAATGACGGTAACTTCGTTCCCCTATTTACTTTCCACAACCGATCGGGCAGTCGGTTGCATTGCACTTCCAACCTATGGAGTATAATGATGTGTCACCTATCGTTTTCCTTGAGGGGGATTGACTATCAAGTAGAGATTAGGCCACAACTACTAGGAGTATTGCTAAGAACTGGTTTACATCGCTGCCAGCCAATAGTATCACTACATGGGAGCAGTTGACACGAAGTTTCTACATGAGTTCTCTCCTGCAAGCAAGACGTATGAGGTACGAAGGGCAATACAAGATTTAAAACAGAATCGGTGAGAAATTCGAGTCTACGAAGCTTCGTAGTTGCTTCCCCCCTTTTTTGTGCCCCGCCATGCCACACCAAAAACCTCATTTTTGAGTCCCTCGGCCATCGCAAACAAATAGTCCGGCCAACCTAAGTAATCCCCCATAACATCAATCAGTACCGCAAAAGGCATGACGCATTCGAGAGGCTGAAGGAGTTGCTACACTCATATCCTCACCATGAATTCCTGTGTTGGCAATTAGTGAAATTATTTGATGATGGGTCGATAACACAAGCCAAGCAATGATCAATGCATCTTCTGGAGGATCAATTATGATGCAAGATAGTGACATCACATGGAGATTATTCAAACAACTTATCAATGGGTCCAAGACGAACTACTCTACAAGAAAAAGGACAACATTATAGCAGCTGTAGCAGTAGAAATTGATAACGATTGGAAGAACGAGGTGAAGAATGAGATAGCTACCCTGAGTAGGAAATTCGACAGGTTATTGGCCACCATGCATCAAGGACCAGTAAACCAACCACAACACGGGCAGCAAGGATAAAGACCACAGGATGTCAATCAAGTGTATGGTCAAGGTCAATATCACAATAACAACAACGGTCGACCATACATGCCAAATAACCAAGGAGGGCAAAATTACAATGGTAATTACAACAATGACAATCAATAAAACAATCGTCAAGGTAATTACCATGGACCGGCTCAAAATCAGCACAAAAGTTAGACAGGGTGTTGGATTTCGCCACAAGCAAAAACTTTACTCACAATGCTCCTCCAGTTCAAGAGATACAAGCACAAAAGTTGGACAGGGTGTTGGATTTCGCCACCAAGGCACATCAACAAACGCAAGCAAATGCAAAATCCATCATCAATATGGAGAGACAGCTAGCCCAACTGGCTGAGGAAGTAGGAAAGAGGGACAATAGGAAGTCCCCTAGCAACACTAAGGTTAATCCCAACCACAATCAGCGAGCAGGCAAGGAACACGTAAACGTTATGGATGAGGATAAGGAGATATCGGTGAGTGAGTCATCCTCACGGACAAGTAAGATCAAGGAAAAATGGATAGTACGTACTGCAAGGCTGGAGGATATCTATGATCAGGAAGACGAGGATGAAGCAATGCTCAAGACATACCAACCAGCCATTTCGGCTATCAAGAGGAAGGATGCAAGGTCAAAGAAAATGTGGACAGAATTGAGAGAATCCACCATCAACCGACCTCTCTTGGAGAAACTTGAAAATGCACCTATCGAATCCAAGGTTCTGAAGGAGATCTGCATAGAGAAAGGAAAGACATCGCCCCTGTGTCCGATAAAGTCCGGCTAATAGTGAAGGCAAGTTCAGCATTGTTCGGTACGTTGCCAGTAAAAGAAAAGGATCCAGGGACACCATACATTAAGGTTACTATTGGCGATGTAGTTATTCAGCAGTCCCTGTTAGACTTAGGACCAAGTGTGAATGTCTTGCCTGAGTATTTATATGACCAATACGAGAACGAGGAGTTGGAACCGGCCAAAATGGTCTTGTAATTGGCAGATCAATCAACCAAGACTTCTAAAGGAAAATTGAAAAATGTAATTGTCAAGGTTGGTGAATTTTTTCTACCTGGTGTACTTTCTCGTAATGGACTACGAGAATACTCAAGAGGAGTCACTGCCTGCTCTAATCTTGGGTCGACCATTCTTAGCCACCGCTGATGCCACTATAAATTGCAAAATAGGAGACATTGACATCGTTTTCGGTACAACGACGAGATGTTTAAATATGTTTGGCTGTCTATTGTCTCTTTCGCCAGAGCCCGAAGAGTTTGAAGAAATAACGAGGCCAAACATCGTCGATGGCAAGCAAAGGTGCAAGCACCTGATCTCACATGGGAGCAAGCTCTATCATATGCCATGGAAATCATGGAAGGTAAGAACCAGGTACTCATAAAGGATATGAGGTACCGAGAATCAAAGATGATCATGGTATGGGAAGAACAGCAGTGCCTCTTAAACAATATGGAGGACCAGATAGGCCGCTTAACAACTCTAATGGCATCAATGATCCATGAAATCATTCCAAAGAAGGAGCAACTCCTGTCTGACAAAGCTTTAGGACAGTCATCATCTGGCTGAAGACGTTAAACTTAGCGCTTGTTGGGAGGCGACCCAATCGTGGTAGCAGTAGGTTTTATTTTGAATTTCTTTTTTGAAGTAAGTTTGAATTGTGTACTTATCATCATACTAGAGATCATGGTCCAACCTATGTGTGGGGTGAGATGAGGGATAAGAAAGGAGAAACAAAGAAATGAAACATCAAAGGTATGCGCTACTGACATCACTAAACCGCAACGCGGGGTGAAGGAGGACCCGATGCGTAGGGGCCTTCCATGCTAACTCACGCCGCCAGGCATGGAACACCACGCCGCAGACCAAGGTAAAACGATCCTGAACTCGTTTCACTTTCACAACACCACCACCAAACACGTTGCATCACACAACATCGATCGAACAAGCAAGTTTTTGTGAATTTCTTGCACCAACGTGATCTACTACTACGGTATGTCTTCTAGCACTACTTTATTTGAGTTGTATCACATGATTAGGGCTAGAAATTGATGAATCAGAGCCGCTTTTCAAATTTAGAAAAATCTGAATACCGAGCCCTAAGGTGTTCTTTTCGCAAAATTGACACCCTGGGAGGCTTAATCGGACCCCTAGGAACATTGTGGATGTATTGATTGGAACTGTAACATCCTAAATCCAGTAACAGATTTTTTTGTTTAAAAATGGTTCAAATACATAAAATGGGTTACCAAATAAACCATCCAAATTAAAACTCGATATTCAAACATTAAAATTTTCATTTATCAAAAACATTTACAAACATTATCCAGCGGAAGACTTAATCATCAAAACCTCAGATGCGGTACAGTCGCGCCGTGCTCCACGCTCAAGCCAGCAAATACATGGAAAACAATTAAGGTGAAAGAGTAACCACAAAGCTTAGTGAGTTCCCTAAAAATACCACATGATCCATCACATAAACATCGTTTAACAATCATCGCGTGACTCTCAGCAAACACGTAAAGCACAAATAATCACATTTTACACAAAGTAATAAAGACTATCTACGCATGTAACATCACCCATAGTATAGTGAGAAAACTCACCTGATTCGCGACCTCAAGCTAGACAACACTCCTCACGAGTGCCCTCAGATCCCGACAATACACACTTCCTAACAAGGATAAACCCCACTTACAACTTCCTAAATCCCAAACAGGATAACCCTCTAAGACTGGTTTCCAAAACCCTCAAGTTTGACCAAAAGTCTAACTAGTCAGAAAGTCAACGGTCAAAGGTCAAGGTCAACAAAAGTCAACAGGCACAGTTAGTGCAGCTAACTCCTCAAGTTAGTGTCGCTAACTATGAACAGTCCAGAAATGTCTATTAAGTTTTTAATCCATTCAGCCAATGTTTTAATCCTTCTAGGGATCTTCCAAACAGTCCCTAAGTCCATAAAAATCCTAACTTTAACATCCAAACATGACCATGCCAGTCCAATAACCAGAGCCGAGTCCAAAATGGTCCAAATCTTCAACTAAACCACCAAATAGAGTTTGACTTACTCTCTAAACCAATCAAATGGTTCTAAATCAGACCTTAAGGCATAAAGTTCCAAACTTTATCTTTTCCAACCATGGACAATCAACAACAGGGACCATTACATCATTTCAAACCATAAAATCTCACTAGAAACATCATAAGAACCTTAACAAATCATAAAGGTGAAAACTTTACTCATAATGGTCCAGATAAATGCAGATCTTTGAAGCTTCACACAAGAGAAAAAACTTCTAGCAACACTACCATCCTTCATGCATCATCCAGCCTTCAAAAATCCCTCCAAAGAGGCTAAAAAAACCAAAAATTCATCCTAAAAGTTTAGATAGGGAAAAATGATGTTTTTGGGGGCTGAAGAGATGAAATACGGCTGCCCTAGGGTTATAACCCCTTTATATACGGCGCAAGCATGAAATTCTAGGGTTTTGGCCCAAACAGCGTCATTAGCGGCGCTAATACTAAAATTAGCGTCGCTATAAATTCATGCGAATCCACCAAACAGCAGAAGCACATTAGCGACGCTAAAGCACATTAGCGACACTAAAGCACTTTAGCGACGCCAAAAGCACATTAGTGACGCTAAAGCACATTAGCGACGCTAAAAGCACATTAACCTCTTTTCAGATTTCATTTAACTCGAGACTTAGCATTTCGGGATTAGGGTCTTACAACTCTCCCCCACTTAAATGGATTTCGTCCCCGAAATCCTTCTTTAAATACCCTAACCGCGCGCCAAAACCTCAAACCAATCCATAGTTAATACATTCTTTTTAAGTCCGAACCATAAAGAATCTCACCGATAACTTCGACAGGGTCATGATCGATAACATCCTTACATGTCCGTAATTCCAAATTCTGGAATGTTCCACCACAAAACTCCAAGACATAAACACCCGTATATGACTCCGTCAATGCCAAAATCCCTACCCTACTTACCGAAAACCACACTGACCATCGCGTGCCTAATATAAACTGACCCGCAAACTTTAGATACTTACCTTCAAAGTATCTTACCAAGCCCCATGGCTAACAAATTTAATTGCACCATTTCTGAAGACACCCAACACATAACACCATACCACTACTCACACTACCACAACCATCGATCTACCGACTCATAAGAACTTTGTCCAAGAGTATCCCGACAACCAAGATCCGAAGACGCAGTGCACCACTCATGTACAGCCCATCGGCTATTTCCACACTCATCATCATCATACATGGAATCACAGGTTCCCTGTTCCATTCGGTTCACAACCGAACTTCCAGGCCCTTCCCTGTTTCATTCTTTCAGGTTCTCCGCTCCGCCCAGCCCACTCACAGTCCTTCCCTGACTCATTCCTATTTCCCTCAGTCGTAAAAACAGATCAGGCGACCGAGAACAAAGCCTAACACTCGTCAATCCGCCCGCAGGGCTACACAAAACCTTTCCAAATCCGCTCACAGGGTAACACACTTAACAATCCCTCTAGGTTCCCGACCTAGGATCAACTTCTCAACCAACCATAATGAACTCAACCAGTGAATCTATAAGATTCTCTAACATAGGGCCGCAACATCCGACCCTTTCTACAGACTAGAACAATAGGTCTAACCCAAAACCACTATCCTAAACTGAAATTCTCGCAGACCCAACCGCATCTAGAAGCATACAGTCTTCCAAATATCGAGAGCAAACCCGAGATACACCCAACCGAAATCACAATCACTCTTCTTTACCAATGTCACCCAAGTTCCCAGTAGATGAAACTTCTCAAAGAAGATACCCAACTACCTTGATGATCATAGCCCAATCCGAAACACGACACCTTAGAACTTCCAACGAATTCCTAGATCGGTTGTCCAATCGATTCTTACTGTACTGCTGTAAAACCTAGAAGTCGAACATTTCCAACACTACTACTCCACAAATCCGAGAGAAGATCCGAAGAACCAAACCCACACTTTTTAACTTTCACCAATGTCTCAGCTACTTACCATATACTAACTCGACTTCCATACAACCAAACCCTTCCCAAGGGAGATACCACACCATATCCCGATAATCAAAACCTGGTCCGAAATTTAACACGCTAACACTCTTAATCGCTTCCCAGATCGGTTATCCCACCGATCCATAACGCCTCGCCTAGAACCTCTACTAATTCCTAGCGCTTCTCACACGACAGATCCATCCTCTGAAATAAAACCGAATACCCGAGCCTAGCAATCCTAATGCTGAAGAACCGAGGTGCTCCTGCTTCCAAACGAACGAGCATGCTAATAGCCATCTCTTTTCTCACACCCTCCCAATGGCTCTTCCGCACGCGCCACCGCTACTACTCAACCCAAACGAGAACAGACGAACAAAACTTGAACACTACATGCTTAGAAGAACTTTTTGATAATTACACCCATTCTCTTCTCGGTCCAACTACGTAGAGCCCCAACAACTACACCAATATTGACCTGAAACCTACCTCTTAAGGAGGGTCCACTGTCGGCCCATAGTCCGGCAGTCATCAGCTTTCGTCGGCAAACAGGTAAACCACAAATAATCACATTATTACACAAAGTAATAAAGACTATCTATGCATGTAATACCAACCATAGTATAGTGAGAAGACTCACCTGATTCGCGACCTCAAGCTAAACAGCACTCCACGTGAGTGCCCTCAGATCCCGACAATACGTACTTCCTAACAAGGATAAACCCCACTTAGAACTTCCTAAATCCCAAACAGGATAGTCCTCTAAGACTGGTATCCAAAACCCTCAAGTTTGACCAAAAGTCAAACTGATCAAAAAGTCAACGGTCAAAGATCAAGGTCAACAAAAGTCAACATGCACAGTTAGCACCGCTAACTCCTCAAGTTAGTGTCGCTAACTATGAACAGTCTAGAAATGTACATTAAGTTCTTAATCCCTTCAGCCAAGGTCTTAATCCTTAGGGATCTTCCAAACAGTCCCTAAGTCCATAAAAATCCAAACTTTAACATCCAAACATAACTATGCAAGTCCAATAACCAGATCCAAGTCCAAAATGATCCAAATCTTCTACTAAACCACTAAACAGAGTTTGGCATACTCTCTAAACCAATCAAATGGTTCTAAATCAGACCTTAAAGCATAAAGTTCCAAACTTATATTTTCCAACCATGGATAAGGTTGGACTATATTTATGTTTGGTTTAAGCTTTGCATTTAACTGGATCATTTCTAAGAGTTTCTGAGTTAAAAGGAAGACAAAAAGGATCCTGAATGACGATTTCGGTCCAGGACCAAAATCCCCATGGATCTCGGTCGAGATGACCGAAAACCAGAGGTTTTCGGTTGGGCTGAGATTATGTTTTCTGTTGGATTTGATGCGTGAGCTTAGGTTTTCGGTCCAAGCCGCATATGTATATATATGAGGCTTAGTCTTCATTTCTATAGTTAGTTGTTTTGGAGCCTCATTCTAGCATAGAGATTTTCGTATTGCTCAAGCAACCGTGTTCTTATGTACTAGTCGATTGATCTAATAAATCGTGTGCATTGAAGGATTATACTTGTGTTTGTTTGATTGGATTGATACCGTGTGAAGATCTTGGATTGTTACGGGACCTAGAATTGGTATCAAAGCTTGAAAACCTCGTGTTTTTGAGTGTTTTGGTATCAATCTCATCATTCCTTTGCTTGGATCTTGGATTTTTGGACGATTTTGGATTGATTTGGACTGTTTTGGACCGTTTTGATCGAGTTTGGGTGTTTTTGTTCTTGGTATTCTTCACGTTCTTGGCATCTTCAAGCAAAATTCATCCCAAAAACGGTGTTTTGATCCAAAAAAGGAGTTTTGGTAGCTGTTGGTGCGAATTTCAGATCTGAAATAGGATTTCGGTCACGCTCCAAAATGTTTTCGGTGACGGCGGAAGTTGTTAGGATTTCGGTTAGGGTTTTAATTGATTTCGGTCTGTTAGGAGGATTTCGGCCAGCCCATCTTACGATTTCAATGTCGTTTTGGGTTTAACTGATTTCGGTCCTCAGTGGATTTCGATCAAGCCTTTATCAGCCTTGCTTTCGTTTTCAAACTTTTTGGTGCACGTTTTTCGGTCCTGTATGGATTTCGATGATAACATTTTGGTGTAATTGTCTGTTTTTAGTTTATCCGTTGTGTGACTTGTTACGTCTTTGTTTTTTTGTTGATCTTCGGTGTTTTTCAAAGTTAATTTTTGATGGATCCAGCTGCTTCAAACGTCAAAACTGATCTCGACTCAGTTATGGGTACGGTTACTCGTATTCCTCGGCTGATCAAGATTGATGGTTTTACTGAATGGAAGTATAGATTTGAACTGTACATCAAGATGAAGGATGTCAAACTTTGAAGAAGTTACTTACATCCACCTGTCAGAATTACTATGACCAGAGATAATGTTGTGATTGACAAGCCTTTTGAAGAATATTCTGATCTAGATTTTGAAAAGGTCGAACTTGACCAAAAAGCTCTTTCTAGTCTCTCAATGGCACTTTCACCTGAAATTTCTCAAGGTTTCCGTGACTACAAGTCTACAAAATCTCTTTGGGAAGCTTTAATTGATGTCTATGAAGGAAATGACGACATGAAGCAAAGTATGCAGGATTTGCTTCGTCAAAAGTTCAACATGTTTAACCATGTGCTCGGAGAATCTCTTGAAGCTCAATTACAATGCTTCATTACTTAGAACACTGAGTTAGCAACTGCCGAAATTAGCTTTCCAAGGATTGATGTCAACAAGAAACTTCTGAACTCTCTCCTAAGAAGCTAGGACATGCATGTGGCGGTTATAAAGAAGATAAAGGATTTAGCTAGACTTTGACTTTCTGAAATTATGGCTGTTATCAAATCTTGTGATATGGACGACAAACAGAGAGAGATGAATCATGTCAGTTCTTACTAGTCTACAAATATTGGAACTTCAACCAGTAGTGCATTCTCAGCTCTCCCTGCTCAAGCTACTACCCAAGCACAATTTCACCAAGTTCCATCTCCAGTGGCATCTCCAGCTACATCTGCATCTGCCTCTACTGCCAAGACAACAACTTCAGCTCAAGTTCTTCCAAAAGGAGCTGAAGAGAATCTAGGCATGATGGCTGGTCTTCTGAACTATTATAATGCTCTTGCTGCTGGAGAGCTGGTTCAACCTAGGATGGTGGGAGACCTAGATCAAATCAACCCTGATGATCTGGAAGAAATGGACATTTCTTGGCACATTACTATGGTGGTTCATAAGGCCAAGAAATTCACTCAAAGGACAGGTAGGAACAACTGGGTCAACAACAATGCAGATAGGAAGGTGGGTTTCAACAAAGCAAATCTCTGATGCTTAAACTACAACGAGCCTGGTCATTTTGCTCGTTAATGTACCAAACCCAGAATGGAGAATACTGAAAGAACCATGGTATCCGTTGGAACAAACCGTGAAGCTGCTCCTCAACCTCAGAATACCGAAAGAGCTATGGTACCTCAGCAATTCACATGGGAGAATCAACTACAGGATCTGAATCTGAACGGAGACGGTAGAGATCACCTTGCATAGATTGAAGGTGAAATGGATGTTGATGCAGCTGAAGAGCAGATGATGGATTTATAGTTTCCTTTCATGGTCTGTACTGCCCCTACTACCACTCCTGGTAGTGATGAGGTTAGTGAAGTTTCTTGCTCCTCTCAAACTTTCATTGATAAAATTGCTATATATCGTGACTTAAATGAAAACTTAGTTAGAGAAATATTTGACTTAGAAAATCTTGTTCATAAACACAAAAAGAAACTGAAACCTCTTCAAGAATCATTAGATGCTAAAACTTCAGACTATCTCAAAATTCAAGATGAACTTACTATAAAGAATTGCCATCTTAATTTTGCTAATGAGGACATTGCTAGATTAACTGCTGAACTCGATGCATTGAAATCGAAATTTCAAAATGCCGAATCAAATTTTAAGAAAGTATATGTATGAAGTTAAGTATTTGAATCTATAATTGAACATCAAACCAAGTGGTCTAATATACACGGTGAATGACTTGGATATAGTGCTGTTCCACCTCCATATAATAATAATTTTGTTCCATCATTGGAGACTGAAGAAGTAGAAGAATATTATCTTTCGAATGTTATTCAAAATGATAATTCTGGCACCGCTGAGAGTTCTGAAATGAAATCTACCGATGCTTCTACCTCATGTGCAGATAAATTGAAAACGAAGATTGATGACATGGAAGACTCGCATGTTCTTAATTTTGATAATAATTTTCTGAAAACTGATACTTTTGTTTTGCGTGATGATGTGAAATCAGACACTAAAATTTTTGATGTTTTTGAAAAACCATGTGATGTTAGTTTTAAAAAATCTAGGACAAAGTTTTTGGTTGATAAATCTGTTGCATGCTTGTGTGTGTGTGGAAATAATTTGTATAAATCTAGACCTGGATAGAATTCCAATACTTCTTTGAAAAGATAGACTTGTTTTAACTGTGGAATTGCTGGTCACATAGCCAAAAATTGTCCCCGACACTTGTATGCTTCTGAACATTCACAGGTTTGGCAGAACATGCCAAAAGGGAAATATCATAAAAGAAAACCCTCGAGGTCACGTTCTAGAAATAAAAATTGCAATGACACAAAACCCTGGAATCAAACTGCTATAAACAAAAAGCCTATTTCTAGAAATAACTATGTCTTATCAAATTTTGTGAGATCAAAGTCTTTTCAAGAATCAACTTCAAGTAGTTCTGATTCTACATCTAATGCAAATGTTCCCATTTGGTTAAAATATAAACGATTCAAATCTCATTTTAAATGGGTTCCTAAAGGCAGTGTTAAAACATCTTCTGACATTTAACCATTAATTGATCAACGTGATATGAGTTTTGAATCAATTTCATGCATTGATAGTAAGGGTCAACCCAGTTTTCGTATGGACTGGGTGCCTAAATCTAATTGATCCCGCAACTTGTGCAGGAACAGTTATTGAGGAATATCAGCAGACCTTGGTATGTTGATAGTGGCTGTTCTAGGCACATGACAGGCGACATGTCCCAACTACACGATGTTGAAAACTTTAATGGTGGATGTGTTTGCTTTGCGGGAGGTGATAAAGGGATGATCACACAGAAAGGGACTGTATCAAATGGTGCGTTGAAATTTGAGAACATTAATTTTGTACCGGAGCTCAAGCACAGTCTGCTGAGCGTTTCTCAAATCTGCAACAAGCCTAAATTGATCAATTCCATTGATTCGCCACTTCAGTTGATTCATATGGATCTCTTTTGCCCTGTTAATGTTCTCAGTGTTAACCATAGTTCTTACTGCTTAGTTATTATTGATGATTACTCATGTTTTACTTGGGGTTTTCTTCTTAAAGAACAAAAGTGAAACTGCAGAGTTGGTCATGAGGTTCATCAAACTTATCGAGAATCAAACGAATCAGAAGCTGAAAGCCCTTCGGTGTGACAATGGAACGGAATTCAAGAATGCAGTTTTAAACAAGTTTTGTGTAGATAAAGGTATCCTGCGTCAGTATAGTGCTGCTCGTACACCACAACAGAATGGTGTTGTTGAGCGACGGAACAGAACTCTTAATGACGGTGCACGTACCATGCTGTGCGATTCAAAACTGCCGGTGATCTTTTGGGCTGAAGCAATTAATATAGCCTGTTATGTTCAGAATCGGGTCATCATCAACAAACCTCAAATGAAGACTCTGTATGCGATTATCTATCGCCGCAAACCAAATGTCTCACATTTCCGCACATTTGGTTGTCCTTGCACTCTTCTTCATCTTGAAGCTACTCCGAAGTTCAACTCCAAGTTGTTGGCGATCCTTTTAATTCTACTACTGTAACTAAAGGTGCTCCTGCACATTCCTCCCAAGTTGTTGGCGATACCCCAGTTGTTGACTAATCAGCTGCTCATGAAGACGTTATTCACTCTGAATCTGCTGATCCTTTTAATTCTACTCTCATGGATTGTCTCTTTCCTGAAAGAATTCCTGACGAGTACATTGCAAGTACCTCACATGAGTTCAGAGATTCGGACAGAGGTGCTTCAGGCTCAGACAGAGTTGAAGACATGACTAATCTCCCGGTCTCTACTGCTTCGCTCCAATATGCTGTTCCTTCAAGAATTCAACAGGACCACCCAATTGATAATGTTATTTGTCCTTTGGATGGGGTATGTGTCCTTTGTGGGAGGAGAGAAAGGGAAGATCACGCAAATGGGGACCGTAACTAACGGTGTGTTGAAGTTTGAAAAAGTCAATTTCGTTCCATAACTGAAACATAGTCTACTGAGCGTTTCTCAGATCAATGACAGAGGTTTTTCGACTCACTTCACTAAAAAGGAATGATTAATTCTGAAGCCTGGTATCGTCATACTAGAATAGTGGATTTTAGTGAGATCTGAACGCAGAGGCAATGCCTACATCATCGATATGAATCATAACATTCCTGAAAATATTACATTTCTATTCTCAAGAGTTTCAGAACAAAATGCCATGCTCTGGCATCATCGTCTCGGTCACGCTAATGCTAAAAACCTGAACCGTCATGCCAAGAACGACCTCGTCCGAGGGCTACTTATCAAAGACTTTATCACCTTCGAGAAGTGTGTTGCCTGTGCACAAGGAAAGCATCATCGAAAGCCGCACAAGCCCAAACTGGTCAACTCCATTGAGTCGCTCCTTCAACTACTTCATATGGATCTCTTCAGTCCAGTTAATGTTCTGAGCATCAACAAGAACTCTTACTGTTTGGTCATAATAGATGATTACTCACGGTTCACTTAGGTTTTCTTTCTAAAAAATAAGAGTGAGACTGCAGAACTGGTCAAGAGATTCATCATCCTTATTGAAAATCAGACAAATCAGAAGGTGAAGGGAATAAGATGCGACAATGGGGCAGAGTTCAAGAATGTTGTTTTGGGTCAATTCTGTGCTGAAAAGGGAGTGCAGCATCAATACAGTGCTCCTGGCACACCTCAACATAACGGTGTTGCTGAGCGAAGAAATTAAACTCTAATTAATGCTGCTCGAACCATGCTTTGTGATTCAAAGTTGCCAGTGTTCTTCTGGGTTGAAGCTATTAATACGGCGTGCTATGTTCAGAATCGTGTCCTGGTCAACAAGCATCACATGAAGACTCCATATGAGATCCTTTACGGCCACAAACCAACTGTTGCTCATTTCAGCACCTTTGGATGTCCATGCACCCTTCTTCATCTGGAAGCCACTCCAAAGTTCAATTCAAAGCCTGATGATTGCTAATTTGTAGGGTATACTGGTCGCACTGCTTTTCGGGTCTACAATAAAGTCACCAAGCAGATTGTGGAATCCTTTGATGTGCGTTGGCTGGAGGAAAACGAGACAGATGCCCGAGTCGGTCCTGACTGGTTGTTTAACTATGCTGAATTCTTTAAACTGTTTCATGTGCTTTCTGATGATGTTTCAGGTATACAATCAAGCCCGAGTGGAATCAATAATGACGAAGATGAAGAGTTTGTTGCTGAACCGATCAAACCGTCTATGATAATTGATGAACCTACAATGTTGAACGACGGTGCATCCTCTGATCCCCCTATGGTGAATGATGATACTCCTGCTGACTCTCCAAAGATTGTTGACGAAACACCAGCTGTGGAAGAACCTGTCACTCATTCAGGAGATTTCAACTCTGACTCTATGGATCTATTCAATTCTATACTCATGGACTCTCTCTTTCCTGAGAGAATTTTGGATGAGTATTTGGCAAGCACCTCGTACGACTTCAGGACTTCTGATAGAGGTGATTCGGCCGTAGGCAGAGTTGAGAACATTACAAATCTTCTAGTCTCTTCGGAAGCTCTCGAACATGCTATTCCTTCCAGGATTCAACACGATCACCTAGTTGAAAATGTCATAGGTTCACTGACGGATGGGGTCCAGACCAGAAGTCAGAGCGGATATGTCAAAAAGTGTCTATATTCGTGCTTCATATCGCAAATCGAGCCGAAGAATGTTGAAATAGATTTAAATGAACCAAGCTGGGTTGATGCAATGCATGAAGAGTTGAACCAATTTAAAAAACTGAAAGTTTGGCAGCTGGTGGAACTACCCGAAGGAAAGAAGTCTCTGGATACAAGATGGGTATTTCGCAACAAGCAAGATGACAGTGGAGTGATTATGCGAAACAAGGCACGTCTGGTTGTTCGTAGGTTCAGACAAATAGAGGGTCTCAATTATACTGAAGTATATGCTCCCGTGGCGCGATTCGAGGCGATTCGTATCTTCTTGGCATATGCTTCCTACATGGGTTTCACCGTGTATCAGATGGACGTCAAAACTGCTTTCTTGTACGGAGAAGTAAAAGAGGAAATCTACATTGATCAACCTCCGGGTTTGTCAATTTAGTGTTTCCAAATCATGTGTACAAGCTGGATAAGGCACTTTACGGTCTTTATCAGGCTCCTCGAGCTTGGTATGTTACTTTGACTAAGCATCTGTTACAACACGGGTATACGAGAGGCACCATTGATCAGACGCTCTTCATCATACGAGAGAAGACGTATCTGATTGTCGTTCAGATTTATGTTGACGACATCATCTTTGGATCAACAAGTGAGACTCTGTGCAAAGATTTTGAGCAAGTAATGAAGAAGAGATTCGAGATGAGTTATCTGGGGGAGATGACGATGTTTCTGGGGTTACAAGTTCGTCAAAGCTCTTCAGGTATATTGCTGCATCAAGGGAAGTACATCGATGACATTCTTGAAGAGTTCGATTTTAAAGATGCAAAAGTTACTGCCACTCCAATGGCCGAAAGACCTCTGCTGACATCGGATCCAGATGGAGAACCTCTTGATCAAACATTGTATCGATCAATGATTAGCTCTTTAATGTATCTAACGACTAGCAGACCTGACATAGTTTTCGCAGTCTGTCAACGTCATCAGGCTAATACTAAACTCTCTCATATAATTGATGTTAAACGAATCTTTAGGTACCTTAAAGGGAGACCGAAATTGCGTATGTGGTATCCTAAGAATCGTGAATTTGATTTATATGCCTTTTCTGACAGCAATTATGGAGGTTGTGACATTGACAGGAAGTCTACAAGTACTGGATGTCAATTCTTGGGAGATAGACTGACCTCATGGTAGTGCAAGAAACAACAGACCATGTCAACCTCCAAAGCTGAGGTTGAATACGTTGCTGCATCGGCTTGCTGTTCTCAGGTCATCTGGATGCAACATTAACTGCTAGATTGTAGTTTGAACTTTCTAGATACTCTAATCTTTTGTGATAATGATGCTGCAATCCAAATTGTCAAAAACCATGTTCAACATTTGAAAACCAAGCACATTGACATTAAATTTCATTTTATACGAGACTGTTTTGAGCATAAACTTATTCATTTGGAGCAGATCCACACAGACAACAATGTGGCGAATTTGTTTATAAAACCTTTTGCAAAAGCTCGCTTTGATGTGCTTGTTGGTTTTCTCAAGATGATTCGTTTTGATTACAAAAGGATAATTTTTTTTTGAAAAATTTGTAAATTATTTTTGTTTCTAGTTAAATTTGTTCATTTTTCGTTTCTTCTCCTCTATGCACAAATTTAGGGGGAGAATTAAGACAAACAAAAAAATTATAAAATTCAAAATTCCAAA
Source organism: Cichorium intybus (assembly GCA_023525715.1). Taxonomy (NCBI): domain Eukaryota; kingdom Viridiplantae; phylum Streptophyta; class Magnoliopsida; order Asterales; family Asteraceae; genus Cichorium; species Cichorium intybus. Next base: position 102,000,957 of record CM042009.1, read on the forward strand.
AATATGTTTTTTATGTTTTTCCTTTTTAATATTAAGAAAAATCCAAAAATATGTCATTTTTAATTACTTTAGTTAGTTTCTTTTAAATTTGCACAAAATATGTACGATCGTCAATGTTGCTGATCTATACGAATCAGGAATATAGATCAAAATCTCTCATGTCAATGATGTGTTTCACTATCACCGTGACTCATTAAGACATTGCCTTACCCTATCAATCGATGACGCACTGAGCTATACCACTCACTGCTGAGATAAATATCATGTGCTGATGATTCTCGTTGGTTCACCACAATGAGTATGAAGCACAAACAACCTCTCTTAACCCAACCTCAAATCTTCTAATACTTAACTTATAGACACTTTGAGTTAAGCCACTCATAGTCAAGAGTTACAAACTCTATGCCGATGGTTAGATTGTGTACCGTAGTCTATCACACACACCAATCCATTCTTACCCACTCTATTTTCTGATGCAAGAAATAGATGATTCATTATTCAAAACCAAATGTTGATGATATTTCGAAACTCTATGCCTATGATCTTTGCTATAACACTAATAGTAAATGTGAGGCAGCAACAACCATTCTTACCTACAAGTCTTCTAGTTTAGAGTTGGATGATTCAGTGTACTATACCATACATTGGTGACAATTCGCAACTCTAGCCGATGGGTATATCTCGAACCAAGATATATTACACGCTCATACCATTCTTAGCCCTAATATTCTTCTAATAAAGATGTGCGTGATTCAATGTGGCTTTTACCTCCCATTGATGAAATATCGAAACTCTGGGTCAGTGATCGTTGTTGACCACCACAATAGCTGTGAGACCCCAACACTTCACCAGAACCCTAACTGGCACCGGGATGGTACACTTCGCAGAGATTTATATACCATTGAACGTCTCACCAAGAGCCAAGTTAACTTGTAAACTGCATTGAGATCTTTGATCAAGGATGTGTAAGGGCCAAATCAAAACGGCCACGAGTAGTTCTCCGATACTCAATCAATCGCAGTGTGTCACTCCATGTTCATACAGCGCCAGTTATCGTCGAATACATTCAAATGACTTTGTGACCCACAAGTTTCCTGTTAGTCATGGTTATGTTTCATAAAGCGCCAGTTATCGTCGAAGACATTCAAATGAATATTTTTAAGTAATGGAGCGAGAAGTGAAGTTTAATTTTCAACACAACATTTCAACCCCGAAGCAAGGTGAAACTATAACTTTTGTGACGAATTGGGTTGAAGCCTCCTCAATCAATTCAGTTGCCATCTATGAACCTGCTGAAGTGATCAAGAAGAATCGGACTCCATATTTATCAATGTAAAATTCTGAAGTTGGATGTGCTGATTTCAGAACCTATGCAAGAAGAATTTACACCATATGTGTGTGCAAACTCAAATTCCGAAGGAAGTCCAACTAAGATGAAGTTTTTCATAAAGATATTCATATGTTCATCTCGTAGCCAAGCCGTGCAGAGATCGAGGAAAGAATAGAAAGCCAATGTCAAAGGAAGTTTGAAGAACAATGAAAGCATTAAACCAAGGGGGAGATTGTTGGGACATAATTTGTGGTTTATGTTTTACATTTCAAAAGGGCTTAATTCGCCTTTTAGAGACAAAATGGTGTTTTCGGTTAGAGACGGAAAACCTCATGTTCTCGGTTACTATTGGACCGAAATCACAAGAATTTCGGTTGGCTTGGGCTGTTGTTTTCTGTGGACTTATGTTAGGTGGGATTTTGTAATTAGGTTAAGTATATATAGTGTAATTTCAGCTATTTGTAGGTTAGTTGGTCGATTAAGAGCTTGTGCGTGAATAGAGAGATAGAGAGTGATCGATCATCAAGAACCTTATGTACTATCGATTTATACAATTGTGTGCATCGAAGGTTTATTGTGTTCATAATTCTTATTACTTAACTGTTTCGGATTCATACTCGATTAGGATTCCGCACCATTCGAGTTATTGATGATACCATGTTAGGTATTAGTATTTTTGGGACATACAAGAATATGTGTGTTTTTCATGGGTAGTATATAATTCACATTTTATTTAAATTAAAATAGGACTTTTGTTTTAATACTTTTAAGTTAATACTTTTTAACTTACAAACATTGACCTATCAAATCCTTTCGGTAACTCCACTATGTAAAATGTGACAGGCGGTGAGGGTGGTAGACACTAAATGTCATTAAAAACTGACCTTATTATAATTTTAATGAATCCTCCTTTAAACCTTCAAACACATTTAAAGTGTATGAGCCTAGTCATGGTTTGACCAATATTCCTTGTTTTAATTTAAGTTTTAACAAATTGTATATATATCATTCTAATATATATATATATAGAGGTAAATTTTAAACAATTTAAAATTTAATTGTTCACTAATTAGTTCTATTAAAACAATTTAATAATTATTTGAATTAATTAAATTAAGGGAAAAAAGGCAATTAAGTCAATAAGGCATTTAAGGGAACTATGCAATTTAGGAAACTTGCAAGGCAAGGAAGGGTTTGTGAAACCCTGGCCGCCAAGTCCTATGGAGGGATCCTAAACCCTCTAAAATTTCAATTAACAAGTATTGAAGAACACAGATCAAGAAAAATTCATAACATGCAATTTTCATGATTTTCTAGAAATTTACTTATGATCATCGAAAATTTTAACCAGCCAAAATAATTCATATTCAAGTTTTAATCTAATAAGCATGCAACCTAAGAACAATGGCTCTGATACCACTATTGGTATTTTTATACAAATTAACACAATTCAATCAGGCAGTGAAAGATAAACATATTAAATCCCAAAACTGAGCAGATTAACTAACAAGATCATATCATGTCAATAATGAGGAACATAATTCAAAGAAATTGCATTAACAACAAGATGAATATGAATTCATACCCTTTTTTGGTAAAATCACTCTAATGATTCACACCCAAGATCACCAGAAGAACAAGTAGATAGAAATTCTTCAGGATGAAGATATGGATCTAGAAACCCTTGAAGGGTTTAAGGATTTCGATAGAGAGGAAGGAGGGAGGAGAGAGGGGAGTTGGAGGCACCTCTAGGGTATTGTGATGTCTTAGGGTTGAACCCCAAGGCCTTTATTGTTGGAATAATCTCCAAGGTCATCAACTTGTTAGAACACTTCTGATGAAAGGTAGAGTCCTTTTGGGCTGTCCTCAGAACCCAGAAAAACATTCAGAGTCAAATAAGAGGAAAGAGTATTTAGTTAACTAATTTATAGAGAATAAATTAATTAGAAACTAAAAGAATAATAATCATTTAATTGGTAAATTAATCTAGGATTAATTTGGAACCAATTAAAGGGACTCTATTGTAATTGATTAAAGATATAATCAACGGAAACAAGTCCAGCGGGTGCATGACAACGCCTAGTGATATCAAGTATTTTAGGCGTTGTTGAGCCCTGTTCTTGATGAAATTATATCATATATATTTGGGTATTCTCACTTTTCGTGCCAGGACTTGTTTGGAAGAAAAGAATGGAAACAGGGACTAAAAGCATGCAAAAGGAAGAAGTTTGGAAAAGAATGAAAAATCAAGGAAATACGTACGCGCACCGCGGATCTATGAAACACGCGACGCGGGCTTAAGGCTGTGTAACACATTCAAATGACGAAAAAACAGGAAAAGATAAGTACGAGCGCCGCGGATTCTTCATTTGCGCGGCGCGGCTGCGAGAAATTTGCAAATATAAATAGAGGCAATTCCAGCCGAAAACCCTAGCAAAGACCGGGTGTAAAATCGACCTTGAAGCTCTTTGACTCCAAGATTTCGTTCCAACAACTTCTCAATTGGTATTTTCATGTTTTGGATTTTATTTTCAATTAGTTAGATAGTTGTAAGCTTTGGTTTGTATCATTGGGAGTGACAACCATTGATACCAAGCTTAGGTTTATGTTTTAATATTATTTAGTTACTGTTTTGATGTTTGGATCTGAGTTTGATGAATGAGAATCATTTGGTTATGAGGAGGCGTCATTTATACATCGCACCTGGACTCATGAGGAGGCGTCATTCACATGCCGGGGCAGGGACAGGATTATGGCCACCGATGAGGACGTCGTCTACACCGAGCTGCTATTGGAGTTTTTATCCACCATCCACTTCGCACCTCGGGCGTCAGACCCACGTTCTAGGATTATACGGTTTCGTTTAGGAGGTGCACAGAGGGAGTGCAACCTCCGGGAGTTCGGGAGGAGAGTCGGGTTATACACTCCAGCAGACCTCCAGCATCGCCATTTCACGCAGTTCTTCGGGACGTGTATCCAGGGGCAGCCGGAGCGGTCCGGCAACATGGAGATTTGGACACCACTGTCCAACGTTATCTACGAGGCGGGGACCTCGAGGGAGAGCCACCTCCATGACCCACTACACCGCCTCATGCACCGTATCGTCTCCACCTCCATCATGCAGCGGGAGGGGGGCGAGAAGGTGTCTGGGGAGGACATGACATTCTTCTGGGCTCTCCTCGACCCGTCCCGATTCCTCCACCTCCCCTACGCCCTCGCAGTTGCTCTTTCCACTCACTCGACGGGAGCCTCCACTAGCAGTCCATTGGCCCGGGGGTATTTCATTACCCACCTGACCCGTTCATATGGGATCCTTACCGCCCCCGTTGCTGCCTCCTTGACTGCTTTACCTCCATCTCGCACTACAGCACGCACTCTGGAGAGGATGCGGCTCATTGAGCAGCAGCGCCCGGGGCAGTTCATCCAGGCACCTACAGAGCCTCCCCAGGCACCCCAGCCGGCATATGCTCAGCCAGGCAGGAGGACCCAGCGGCCATGCACCGACTGGAGGCTAGAGTCACGAGGATCGAGGACCAGCTCGAGTGGATCGGGGAGGTACTTCTACAGATTGCATCAGCGCAGGGTCAGCGCCCCCGACCATTCCCAGCTAGGGCCCACGATCACGAGGCTGGACCCTCCAGGCCACCTGGTGGTGATTGATGTACTTTTTCTTCTTTCTTTTTCTTTCTTTTTATTTTTTTGGATATATGTACAAAACTTATGACACACTTTTATATTTTGTTTATATTTTGTATATTTTATTTGTTATGTTTGCTTTTAATTTGTTTGTTGAGTTATGCATGATATACCAAATGGGAAGGAGTTGTCTCAGACAAGTGTGGGGTCACCGTGCCCCCTCCACTTGTCTCAACCACCGGCGTGTTCACTGTAGCGCTACAACTCCGGAATACGAAATCAGGGATCCGTTTATTCGCAAGTATACCTGTGATATTGAGCACCAAGCAATCTATCGTCCAAAAGGGGTAACTCTTTCTCCCTTGTTTTGAAATAATTTTTGTACAACGGGGACGTCGTACGGTTTTAAGTGTGGGGTGTGGACGGTCGAAAGAGAATTTTTTTTGAAATTTTTGCAGAAATGATCAATTTTCAAATTTTTAGCAATATTTTTCAAAATTTTTAATAAATTGCAATTTTGAAATGAATGATTTGTGATTGTGATAGCACTGGTATTTTTCAAGAAATACTATATAGTTGTGATCAGGCTATTAGTTAGTCAAATAAGTTCAGTTTTACGAGTTTAGAAGATTGAGCTGTTTTAGGATTGGAATTTAGGAAGGAAATGTCAATCTGTAGCCTTTGTTGTTCGAGCCGGTAAGTCTAAAATGGGTGGGACTTATGCACATTACCACTTAAGATCGTCTGGTCTAGGATGGTATTTCTGAAAGCTCGTGACACGGACAACATCGAAAGTCATGGACAATTCCTTAATGGCCTTTAGAATCTGAATGAGTAAGTACACTTCATTGTGGACAGAAAGTTTGTAATCAAGGGTTCTCTAGAAAGCCACGAATACCAAAGAACAATTCAATTATGTTTTCGCGAACTATTCCACTCTAACTCATAGAGCAATAAACTTTGAAACTGAACACAGTCAAAAATTGTTTGAGTCTTTATTATAATTTGTTAAAAACTCTCTTGCTTGGGGACAAGCAAGGCACAAGTGTGGGGTGTTTGACAACGCCTGGTCATATCAAGTATTTTAGGCGTTGTTGAGCCCTGTTCTTGATGAAGTTATATCAGATATATTTGTGTATTCTCACTTTTCGTGCCAGGACTTGTTTGGAAGAAAAGAATGGAAACAGGGACTAAAAGCATGCAAAAGGAAGAAGTTTGGAAAAGAATGAAAAATCAAGGAAATACGTACGCGCGCCGCGGATCTATGAAACGCGCGACGCGGGCTTAAGGAGGTGTAACACATTCAAATGACGAAAAAACGGGAAAAGATAAGTACGCGCGCCGCGGATTCTTCATTTGCGCGGCGCGGCTGCGAGAAATTTGCAAATATAAATATAGGCAATTCCAGACGAAAACCCTAGCAAAGACCGGGTGTAAAATCTACCTTGAAGCTCTTTGACTCCAAGATTTCGTTCCAACAACTTCTCAATTGGTATTTTCATGTTTTGGATTTTATTTTCAATTAGTTAGATAGTTGTAAGCTTTGGTTTGTATCCTTGGGAGTGACAACCATTGATACCAAGCTTAGGTTTATGTTTTAATATTATTTAGTTACTGTTTTGTTGTTTGGATCTGAGTTTGATGAATGAGAATCATTTGGTTATGATTATTATTGGTATTTTGGATGTTTGTTTGTGTTTTTTTTGTTTGAATTGTGTTTGGATCTTGTTTTGGCCTTGTTTGGAACTGCTTTCCTTTGCTGAAATCAGTAGCCAATTAGGTTAGTTTAGGCATTGAACTTTAGCTAGTAGCTGTTCAGTCAGAATCCTAGTTATTAGTTAGGTTATGCCTTGTTTGGTTTGGATGCCTTTGTTTGCTTCTGATTTAGAGATGCACTTCTGATTTCAGTAAGTGACTAGGTTAGTTTGAGTTGAGTCTAGCTTATGCTTGGCTTGACTTTGTTTGGTTATTGCTTTTGGGTAGTTGAGCACTTAGAAACTAGGTCCGCCGAAGTGCTAAAATATAAAGGAACGATGCAGAAAATATAAATGACTTGAAATATAAAGTTGCGGAATATTAAGTAAATTGTAAAGAACAAGTGCGGAAACTAAAAGACAAAAATTAAACGATATAATGTAATTCATATTTTTCATTGATAAAACAAAGGTGTTACAGATTAAAAGTTAAGCTCAAACACACTTTCTAGTCTAATATGAATTATATGGAGATCTAGAGTGGTTAAAAGAAGAGGAGATATGATATTCTTCATGTTCTTGAGGTGGCAGGAGAGAATTCTTCAGCCATTCCTCCAATTCCTTTAGCCTACATTGAAATGATAGTTTTCTCACAATCTCTCCGGAATCTCTCTTTCTACATGACTTAAGCCTCCTATTTATTGGAGGAGAAGATCTCTTCCATATCTCAAGTACAACAAGTAATAATAAACTATTATATGCCTATAACTAGCCTAGATAGTCTAAGTCTAGAACTTTGATCCTCAATTTGCTCGTAGACATTCGTTGCTTGTTCACCATCTCAACTTCTTGGTCCAACTCAAAGGTTTGTTGCTGTGCAGATTAGAGATTTGGTGAACTGACATTTTCTATTCAAAACTTCATGAATTTCGGATTACTCAAACATCTACTCAACAACTTCGGTACTCTTGAATTTCGGTTGATCGAATGTTCGACTTGCTTTAAGATCTTCGGTTCAATATTTGGCTTGGATATAATCTTCGGCTTCATGCAATTCTCGGTACCCTTGAGATTTTCGGTATGCACCTAATCGAAATTCAACATGAATTTCAATTCATATGATTTTTGGTATATAGAATGTTCGGTGTCTCTCAAGTTCCTTATTGCTCGGTCGCATGCACTCTTGTGTTCTTTTCATTTCTCATTCACTCGGTCCGCATGCATATTACATGCATCTCATTTAATCTCACGTCCTCTCCTTTCTTTATGCAATTCGACTGACCACCCCATGCGGTGCATTAAATGCACCGCCCATCTCTATTTATTTCTAATTGTTCTTAGTTGACCACTTGAATTGGACTTCAAATAACATAACACACACAATTACATGTATTCCTTTTTCACTCGATCATGTTTCTAGCCTCACAAACTCGACTACAACTGACCACACATTTAATCTTCAGCTTAGCATCTCATTTTTGCATCTTGGCCTCACGTAAGATGCATGCATGCATGACATGCATGCATGATCATGATCTTGATCAGAGTTCGGGAGTTGCATTGGATGTTACACTCTCTACAAATTATCTAAAAGTATTAGACCACATAAAGTTGACGACATGTCTAAGTGGGAGACTGTTGGAAATATGTCCAAGGTCATCAACTGTGGTGATATTTCTAATAATAGTAAGGTTCTAATTGGGTTGCCCTCACGACACAGTTAGAACAATCAGTAGCAGAAATAATTAGAAATGGCAAAAAAAACCGAAACCGACGGGGAAAACCGAAAACGAAACAAACGGGGCGGGTTCGGGGACAATAAACGGGGACGTGGATGGTTATGGGGAAAACCGATAATTTTTATCAGGGACGGGGACGGGGATGGTATTTATGATTTACCTGATTCCCCGGCCAGATTACCCGACTAACTATTTTATATGTTTTTTTTACCTTTTCACATTTGGGCTTAGAGAGTACAAATTCATCGACATTGATTTAGAAGAAAGAATGATTTAGTATTTTAAAAATTGAAAGATGCTATTATTAATCAAGATTTCTTTTATCTGGAGTGTTTAATTTTGATATTTTGGATACATTTTGATTTTAAAACTAAACCTCATGTTTTGAAAAATAACCTTTTATGTTAAATGGTTATCCACACGGAGAAAACTACCCGTTTAATTAACCGTTTATGTTAAACGGGGATACCCGATTCCCCATGGTTTTACCCGTTTACCCGAAGGGGATCCCCGATTAAATCCCCACAGTTTTTTAAGCGGGGACGGGGACGGGTTTTTTAAATTGGGACGGGGACGGGAGGGTTAATCCCTAGCCCGAAACCGGCCCGTTGCCATCCCTAGAAATATTAAAGGAATAATCAGTTTATTAATTTATTGAAAAATAAATCAAAAACTGGATCAAGAATTAATTAATATATTAATTGAGAAATTAATTTATAGAAATTGATAAGGGACTAGATCATAATTAATTACTAGTTTAATTAATAGTAACAAGTCCAGGAGGTGCGGCCGCCAAAAGACTCTCAAGTTTGAAACCCTAAGAGCCCAAACACTATAAATAAAGGCCTTTGGGTTCAACCTTAAGGCATCGCAACAACCTAAAGGTACCGCCAACCATCCTTCCTCCCTCCCTTTCCATATATGTCGATTTCAATAACCCTTCAAGGGTTTTCTGGATCGATTTCTTCAAGCTTGAAGAATTTATGTTTGCTTGTTCTTCTGATGATATTGGGTGTGAATCATTAGAGGGATTCTGGTTTGGATCCTTAACATCCAAACAAAGGTATGAATCATATTCATCTTCTTGTTGATGTAAATGTTATGAAGTTATGATCCTGATTATCAACATGATATGATCTTGCTTAATAATCTGCTCACTTTTAGGATTTAATCTGTTTTATCTTCTGCTGCCTGATTGAATTGTGTTAATCTTTAAAAATCCCAACAAGAAGAACTCTAACATGAGCTCTCTATAAGAAATGTCGTCCTCTCGACCCATCAACCTCTCCTAACCCTGGCGTATAAAATTGTAAGCCCCATCCGGGTGTATCCATGTGTAGTGGAGAAGTGGTAGAAGCTGATCCTATAGCCCGACCTGTGTCATGAACTCTCGATCAAAATATAGTGTCGGCTCAAAAACCCATGTGCTGATGTCCTTCAGCTTCTTCGTGTACTTCCGCGTCTCCTCCAAGGCTAGAGGAAATCTCTGGAACTCGTGCTCCGGAACATATATGGCGGACGTGGCTGGGCCATCTGCACAACTTTGGAAAATTGTAAATACTTTTTGCAGAAATGGTCCTGGTCTGTGACGTGGTCCCTAAGTCCGAGGCGCGTGCTCCTTCGTTCAAGCGCCGTATAACGGGGAGGCGACTGTAAAAATTCCAATCCCATTTTGGCCTGTTTCATTACTGTAAGACCCTAATCCTGAAATGCTAAGTCTTGAGTTAAAGGAAATCAAATTTCGGGTGAAAAGAGGTTAATGTGGTTTTAGCGTCGCTAATGTGCTTTTAGCATCGCTAATGTTCTTTAGGGTCGCTAATGTGCTTATGCAGTTTGGTGGATTCGCACGAATTTATTAGCGACGTTAATTTTAGTATTAGTGGCGTTAATGACGCTGCTTGGGCCAAAACCCTAGAATTTCATGCTTGGGTTGTATATAAAGGGGTTATAACCCTAGGGCAGCCGTATTTCATCTCTTCAGCCCCCAAAAACGCCATTTTTACCTATCTTCTTGGATGAATTTTTGGTGTTTTTAACCTATTTGGATGGATTTTTAAAGGCTTGGTGATGCTTGAAGGATGGTAGTGTTGCTAGAAGTTGTTTCTCTTGTGTGAAGCTTCAAGGATTTGTATTTATCTGGACCATTATGAGTAAAGTTTCCACCTTTATGATTTGTTAAGGTTCTTATGATGTTTCTAGTGGGATTTTGTGGTTTGAAATGATGTAATGGTCCCTGTTGTTGATTGTCTGTAGGTCCCGTAACAATCCTAGATCTTCACACGTTATCAATCAAATCAAACAAGCACAAGTATATGTTAGTTCTATGTGCCCAAGGATGATCATAAAATGATATTACTAATAATACATGATCCTATAGGGTCACACCAACAACAAGTTTGACACCAAATTGATCATTTGGAATGTTAAATTTGATTTAACATCAAATGATACTAAACTTGCAATTTAATTTTGTAAGCTACTATTATTTGAGGTAAATAATAATAACTACAAAGTTAAAGGTTGATTAATAATTCATATGTGATGAATTAATTAAGTATAACAATTAAATTGTTTAATTTGTTAAATAATTTAATTGATTTATATATAAACCTTTTATTTAATTTAATTGATAAATTAAATGAAACATGTATATATAAATTTATACATGTTAATAATGCATGATTAATTGGTTTATGTATGTGATTAAATGGTTAAATGTTATTCCATTTAAACACTAGCATGAAAGTTTATTATTTATAAACTTTAATATATGAGTTTATAAATAATAAGAATGGAAAATGTATATATATATATATATATATATATATATATATATATATATATATATATATATATATATATATATATATTTGACCACATGGCTGGCCATTTTAAGCATGCAAAAGTGCATGTGGAAACTTGAGAAAACATGGGATATTCTCTCATTGCCCAAGACTTGACCATGTAAAAGTTGCATGCTTCATTTGTTTAATATGTCCACTTTTCTCTTGCTTCTTTATCATCTCTTGGCCGAGATTTTTGAGCAAGTTAGAACCATTCTTTCATGCAAAGTAATCAGCCAAAAACTCTCTCAAAAACTCCCTTGAAGACTAGCAAAAAATCGTTTTTGGTTTCAAGAAGAAAGGAGGTTTATCTTGCAAGTTTTGAGAACTAGCATTCAAGTGTGTTCAAGCTTGTGGTGGATCAACTATAGAGGGATTCTAACTTGATTCCTAGCCATCAAATTCGTCCATATCAACCCAAGAAAAAGGTTATAATCTTGAACTTAATCTATGCTTGTTCTTCATCTTATCTCTACATGCATGTAGCATGATCCTATTGGAATGGAATTCGTGTTCATCTTTTAAGCTTCTGTTGCAACTTCAAGTTTTTGAAACCTATGAAATGAACATGGATATCCAAAAATATAATCCTTCAATGCACTCGATTTATTAGATCAATCGACTAGTACATAAGAACACAGTTGCTTGAGCAATACGAAAATCTCTATGCTAGAAGGAGGCTCCAAAACAACTAACTATACAAATGAAGACTAAGCCTCATATATACCTATGCGACCTGGACCAAAAACCTAAGCCCAGGCATCAAATCCAACCGAAAACATGATCTCAACCCAACCGAAAACCTCTGGTTTTCGGTCATCACGACCGAGATCCATGGGAATTTCGGTCTTGGACCGAAATCGTCAGTCAGGCTCCTTTTTGTCTTCCTTTTAACTCAAAAACTCTTAGAAATGATCCAGTTATATGCAAAGCTTAAACCAAACATAAATATAGTCCAACAATCTCCCCCTTGGTTTAATGCTTTCATTTGACTTCGAGCTTCGTCTTGATCTTGGCTGTGGTTGTATACTGCAGACAAAATTCAACAAACTCCCCTTTAATGAAAGACGATATATGTTAGTAGAATTCAGCTCCTTTACAGAAAAAATTTCATCTTCAGCATGGACTTGACTTTAGATTCGACTTTGAAAGATCGTTGGGCAGTCAGGCTTCAGAGCAGGTCTTGAATCAGCACATCTAGCTTTTGATTTGACATTGACTTTGACTGGAGTCTGATTCTTCATCTCTTCTTGATCACATACAGACGTAGATGTAGCAAAAAAATTGATTGAGGAGGAATTCAAGCAATCTTGTCACATGAAGTTTAGCTTCACCTTCTTTGGGAACATGATATTAATGTTGAAACTTTTGAACGTTACTTTTGCAGGTGCTTCTTGATATGAACTTTGACAGCAAATCATGTGGGTCATGGAGTTATAAACTCTCACCACAGTTGTTCAAGGATTCATCCTTGGCTCAGAATGAGACTTCTTGCAGCATCTGTGTGAACCTGGGGGAACGTAATGCAATTGTTTAAGTATCGGAGAACTACTTAATGTCGAAGCCTATCGTAGGAGCTCCTTCAATATGCTTACTTTCAAAAGCTCCTTCGGATATGAGCTGGTTATGGCATAGACGACTATCTCATCTGAACTTCAAGAATATCAACAAGCTAGTTGCACTCGATCTAGTCAGAGGAATGCCTATGTTAAAATTTGATAATGATAATTTGTGTGCTGCATGCGAGCATGGCAAGCAGAAACGTCAAGCTCATCCGATAACAATAGACTCTAAGATCATCGAACCACTTGAGTTGCTCCACATCGACCTTTGTGGTCCATCTTCGATTGAATCACTTGGAGGAAAGAAATACATCTTAATTATTGTGGATGACTTTTCACGATTCACTTGGGTCATTTTTCTACGACAAAAATCAGACACACCTGCAGAGCTTATAGCCTTCATTAAGAAAATCGAACTTGACCTCAAGAAACCAGTAAGAGCAATACGTAGTGACAATGGCACTGAATTCAAAAATCAAACAATTGACCAATATCTGAAGGAAAAGGGCATCACTCATAATTTTTTAGCCCCATACACTCCTCAGCAAAATGGTGTTGTTGAACGAAGAAATAGATCCTTATGCGAAGCCGCTCGTACCATGCTTGACTATGCGAATCTTCCGATGTACTTCTGGGCTGAAGTAGTTGCAACTGCATGCTTCACTCAGAATCGATCATTCATTCATAGGAGATTCAATATGACTCCATATGAAGTCATAAACAAAAGGAAACCAAACGTTAAATTCTTCCATGTTTTCGGATGCCGATGCTTTATCATGAAACTCAAACCTGGTACTACCAAATTTGAGTCTAAATCCAATGAAGGAGTTTTCCTGGGTTACTCTCACTCTGCAAAGGCTTATCGCGTTTTAAATAAGACAACTAGGAAGATCGAAGAGACGTTTAATGTAACGTTTGATGATCACTATATCAAGAAATCCGACATACAATTTCCTCGATCGTCCATCTTTCCAGAAACTCCAACCGATGTAACTCCACTGGCATCTTTCAATCTTGACTTTTCATTTCTATTCGATGACACTGACCGTGCAATCCATGCTGAAACAAATGCAAAGGACAACAATGTGTCAGAAATCTTCAAGCTCACCGATGATCAATTCGCAAAAGAACCATCACCTCAAAAAGACGCTTCGGTTGAGGGGGAGTCATCTGACAAGCCTGCTTCGTATGAGGGGGAGTCATCTGACAAGCCTGCTTCGGATGAGGGGGAGTCATCTTCAGTTGAGGGGGAGTCATCTGACAAGCCCGCTTCGGTTGAGGGGGAGTCATCTAGCAAGCCTGCTTTGGTTGAGGGTGAGCAACCAATTCCTGATGAAATACCTGAAGACAATTAATCAACTTCAGAATATCCATCTGATACTGAAGAAGTGAACGGAGAAACATTACCAGAATATGATCCAGCCTACCCGCCTCTTGAAAAATGGACACGTGATCATCCGAAGTCTTAGGTACTTGGCAATCCAGATGAAAAGGTACTTACTCGATCACAACTCAAAGCAAAACAGCATGAACTGAATAAACGATCTGATTTTTTGCATGTTCAATGTTTTTATTTCCAAAATTGAACCAAAAAATGTGAAAGAAGCTTTTCAACACTCTGATTGGGTGGAGGCTATGCAGAGTGAGTTAGTCGAATTTGAAAGAAATAAAGTGTGGCGCTTAATTCCTAAACCTGCTAACTCCTCTGTAGTTGGCCTAAAATGGGTTTTTCGAAATAAACTTGATACAGAAGGTAACATTGTACGAAACAAAGCTAGACTTGTTGTCAAAGGGTATTGTCAATAGGAAGGAATCGATTATGATGAAACCTTCGCTCCTGTTGCAAGACTCGAGTCCGTCCGAATCTTCTTAGCTTTTGCTGCTCATAAAAACTTCGATGTTTTTCAAATGGATGTCAAATGCGCATTTTTAAACGGCGAACTCGAGGAAACAGTATATGTGGAACAACCACCTGGCTTTATAAATGACAAATTTCCAAATCACTGTTATATCCTTGACAAAGCAGTCTATGGGTTAAAGCAAGCACCAAGAGCCTGGTACGAAACTTTAACTCGGTTTTTAAAACAATCAAACTTCAAACAAGGATCTGTTGATCCAACTCTCTTTCGAAAGAAAGTTGGTAATCATCTTATGTTAGTGAAAATCTACATGGATGATATCATCTTCGGATCAACAGATCCTGCTCTTTCAAAAGCATTCAAAACCTTAATGAAAAGTAAATTTCAAATGAGTATGATGGGGAAGATAAACTTGTTTCTCGGATTACAAGTCAAGCAAACCTCCGAAGGCATCTTTATAAACCAAGAAAAATACACACGAAGCCTGTTGGAGAAATTTGGAATGGAAAACTGCTCCAATGCGAAGGTTCCGATGGCTGCTGGTACACGCCTCACACCTTCGCTTGACAAACCTGCTGTTGATCAGACAGTCTATAGAAGCATGATTGGGTCTCTAGTCTACTTGACTGCAAGTCGACCAGACATCATGTTTTCAGTATGCAATTGCGCAAGATACCAGACGAATCCTCGAGAACCCCACTTAACAGCCGTAAAGACCATTTTTCGCTATCTACATCGCACACCTTCTCTCGGACTATGGTACCCTGCAAACTCAGGCTTCTTTCTACAAGCCTACTCCGATGCTGATTTAGGAGGATGTGCACTTGATCGGAAAAGCACTTCGGATGGATGTCAGTTTCTAGATGGCAAGCTCATCAGCTGGCAATCGAAGAAACAGACATGTGTCTCTATTTCCACAACCGAAGCTGAATACATAGCCGCAGCCGCTTGTACTTCTCAGATGATCTGGATCCAAAGCCAACTACGTGACTATGCAATTCACATGAGGAAAATTCCATTGTTCTATGACTCCCAAAGTGCTATACGAATTTGTCACAATCCGGTTCAACACTCAAATACAAAACACATTTCCCTCCGATATCACTTCATTAAAAGTCATGTAGAAGAAGGAAATATTGAAGTTCATTTTGTTCATACGAATGATCAGCTGGCGGACATCTTTACTAAATCTCTTGATGAGAAAGCCTTTTCAAGAATCATCCATGACTAGGCATGCTTGAGTCATCAGCAATTCCAATTACATAATCAGCTAAGTGCTTTCAGTCAACCAACTTTGTACCACATTTATTTCTTATTTTCTTAAGTTTTTTTTTTCGAACCAGGTTTTATATTTTTTCTCTCCATTTGCACTTAAGTTCTTTTTTCTTCTAAGAAAATTTATCTGTCATCAGAAGCGACACTATTCATATACGAACCTTCGGTTACATTCGTATACGTTTTTAATTAAAAAAATTCGGATGACAATAATCACTATTCACATCCGACGCTTCGGTTCACTTCTGATAACACGTAAATACTGACTTCTGCACATAGCATCGTTGATGTCACTCTCATCCGAAACAAAATCTTGCAAAAAATTAACACACAATTAAAGGACAAAATGTGGCTTTTAGAGTTTGTTGAGCATATCTCATGGCACTAAGATATATTTGGGACTCGCATTGCAACATTGGTAACACTTCGGATGATCTGATCTTGGTTAAAGACCTTGTGACATGTCCATACTTCGTACAAGACTTCATGTATACCTCATGTCTTACTTGCACCCAGTGGTTCTACCTTCGCATCATCAAATAACTAATCAGAAAGACTTAGTCTTTTCAGGATATCTTCTAGGTATTGCGTGGTAGTAAACATCTGACAATTCTTGATACGACGACGAGGAAATTACAACACATCTAACTGATGGGATTTAAGAACATATTTATGAAAATATTTATGATAAATCATGCTGAATTGAATATGTAACAAGAATAAAGAGCAATAATTGCGATAAGCACAAAAGAGTTGCAATAATTCAAACGTAAAGAAAAAGCCAGAAAAGCACTTAACCAATACTTCAAGTCAATCTTCGAATACCATAATGAAACAATACTAAGATTAGCGCTATACGAAGTACTCAAGGCGTACCTCCTGTCTTCAATGCAACAATCAGGATCTCCTGTGACACAGTTGAGAACCAGGTTGGAGGTATGAACACCTCAGTAACCCGTCTACCATGACAAGGGTGGAGTAGTGCACAATTTTCAAAGGCTTGTCATCCGAAAAGCGTGTCCAAATACTCTATCTGGTGAATCGAGATAAGTTTTTAAAAATCCCATAAAACTTCAACACAAACATTCAGAAATATAACTCTTCGTATTGGGATGTGTCATCTAAGGTTACTCTACGTAATACTTAGAATCTTTAACCAGAAAACTACGTTACTAACACGGCGATGGTAGAATAACTACACTGGGTTCAACTATCCATATGAATGCACCTTACATTACTCTTGTTCGAATATCAATGAGTCATACGGACTTCCTAGAATAATCAGCTCTCATCCTACAAATTGAACGAAAAATCTTAATTTCACAACTTCCATGGATCCTTGTCTTAGAACATCGGATGGTTGACAACAATGAATCATGAGCAGACTTCGGTTGTACTATCTCATATTCCAAAACACCAAAAATGTTTTTCTTTTCTTTGTATAATTTAATTAATTACGGTAACTGATCGTCATAATATCAGTTGGGATTCAGCGTGATTTCAGGGATATCTTTGATTCTTGTTTTACGTTGGGATATGCAGGAACCAATAAGCATCAAGCACAACGGTTACTTGGGATGATGCACCTGTCACAACGATAAAAAGGGAATGTCCCCTCAACTTACGGATGACGTGTCAACACCCTATTCGACCATTCAAACATGCGCATTTAATGCACATTCTCTCTCCACTCATCACTCCAGTATATAAACCAGAAAAACCCTTCATTCATCCCTTCCGTTCCCTATCTCTCTGCAACTACAACTCTCAAATACTCCCACACAATCTCCACTCTTAAACCTCAAAAACGATCAAATGGCCACCGATGAAATTTCGTTTACTGCAGGAGATGTTGATTTCATTCCAGAACTTAACCCAATGTCTGCAAACCACATTGCCAATCTAGATCCTGAAGCCTACTCGTCAACAATGGCGATGTTGGTGATTTGCCTGCGACACTCACCCCTATCACATGCCATGACTGCAACTACTAACATTCCAAAGCTTTGGGTGAACAGGGCACACCATACTGCACGGCTGAATGCTGATGGTGTCACACCCCGATCCTTGGTGGAATCGATCAAGGCGTGATATATTGTTCAAAGTCTCATGACAACTATGTTATAATATGATTACATTCAATTAAGTACTAAGTAGGCAAACAAGATCCACAACATACAAATACAAATTCAAATACAAACAACATTTATTACATCAAATTTGAATAGTCTTGTGGGTTTCTAAGGTATACCCTACTTTTCATCAACTTCATTCTTCAAATCTGCATCATTGGTAAAAACAGGTCAACTACGAGAGTTGGTGAGTAATCTAGTTTTGTTAAAGAAAATTGTGAGTTTGAAATATTTATAATTTGAAACTTGTTTTCTTTGGAAGTCGACAAGCAAGTATTATTGAGATAACGGTTTATAAATCAAAAATTGATTAACAAATGATAACAACAACAATAAGTCCTCACCCTATATATACATATATATGTATATATATAGGATGGAGCATCTAATCATCATACACACTCAACCACGTGCAATCAATCACCTTAGCGTCCCAAGGCGGGGTGGTTAACCCAATAGCGCTATTATTGTCCATAATGTACATCAAGAATACGGGCATAGTCATGGAGATTAGACTAAAAATGGTAATGCACTACAAGTACACGTAGCGTAAACAAACAATAATTATACAAATAATGATTCATGTATAAATGTCCCAACAATGTCTCAATTGTGTTAAAATAATAAAGTGAAGTTGGAACATATTAGAACCACATGATACACCCCAAAAGTATTGAAAATTATAAAATATGGGGTAGATTACTCACATTAGTCCAAACGGAATACGCGTGTTGTACGATAGACGGCTCGGGTCAAAACGACGTGGAACCTATTATAATTAATAGTTTTGGTTTAGGAACTACTAAACGGGAATGAAGTATTAATAAAAATAATTAGACAAATATTCTTATATTAGATGAACTAACAATAATCCACATTTTGTTTTGAATATTAATGTATTCATATGTTAAATGAATTTTAAATTGAATTAATTACTTTGCTTAATTAATTTATATTTTCACTTTAGGCAAGTTTTTAATAATTTCTTATTAAAATAATAACTAGTCAAATTATAAGTATTTACAGATTTTATATATTATAAACAATTATTTATATGAAATAATCATTAAAAATGCATTTTTACATGCTTAGATATTTAGGAAAATGGTTTTAAATACTAAACAATAATGAAACATTCTGAAATTATCAGAAAATCATTATTTCATAAAATAGTAATTACTGGAAAATTTTCATATTTTTCTTAACTACTTTAGTATTTATTTAGTATTTTAATAATTAAACCACAACAAAATTTGGGAAAAATAATAAATGATTCCCAAAAATTCTGGAAACTTAACCATAGTTTTCTAACATTATATTGAGCCTACTGTAAATATGTTGGATATTTTTGACTATGGGAAGTATTTCTTATATTATTAACTAATCAATAAAATCATAAATAATAGGAAAATATTAAGCGAAATTCATTAGACTTTTTATTTATGATTAACATGTTATATATTATATTCTGATAAGGTTTTATAATTTGTGGACATTTGTAGCTATTTATTATTAATTTAAACCATTAAATAATCATTAAATCAGGAAAAATAAGCAAACATTCTTACTAAAATCTGTAAATTTTGTCATGGAGTCTTTAAAATGTTAATAAGGTGCGAAAAATATAAAATCTAGTTTTTAACATACATAACTATATTTTCATATTTATTTATCTACAATAAAATAAAATACAAAATAAGCATAAAACAGTAATATAAATGCATGAAACTTCATAAATCCATTTTACTCAATGTATGGGTCATCCTAGAATTTTCCCAGAATTTATTGACTAAAAAGGTATTTTATGTGAATTATTGCCTTATTATATTGCAATAATTATAGTAATTCAATAAAAATAAGTTATTTTCTGAAAATTTCCAGAACTTTTTATTTTATTTATGGGATTCTGAGAAAAATCAGGTTTATGCATAAAATGAGTTTTAGATAGTTTGGTGGATTTAATTTGTTTCATATATGAATTTGGAACTTTTAACAACATACCTTGATGAATGCTTCAAGAGGGATGGAGATTTGAGTATATTTGAGTGTTCTTGGCTGAAAAATGAAGATTTCTAGGAGGAATGTCGAGATTGAGAGTAAGAGGAAGAATAGATATGGTTTGAGTGGTGATGAGAATAATGTGTTGGGAGAAAAATGAAAGGAAAGATGATGGGAGGTGTGAGTGGGAGACAATGGGAATAACCTTTTGCTTTTGGTGGTCTTCATAATTTTCCACTAACACAAACATCTTTTATATAATATATTAATTAATATAAGAGTTTTATAAAATTTAATGTAGAGTTTATAAAAATAGAGTTTTATAAAAGATAGGTTATTATTTGATTATAACAATCTACTTTGATTTGAAGTTTAATTATAGCATTCAAGTTTGATTCTTTTAATTTAATTAGAGCATCATACTTTGATTTAATTTTAATATGGTATCATAATTTAATTAGATTATAGTTATAACGTTATACTATGCTATATTGCTATTAACGTCAATTTATATCGTAGTGTATGGGTTTTGATCCTATTAGCGTCAAGTAATCTTGAGTAGGGTTTATTAAATTTCCAATTGGGTTTGGTTGACCCGAATCCATTTTAGGCGGATGTCACAGTCTCCCCTACTTTAGGAAATTTCGTCCCGAAATTTAAGAAGAGAGTACCTTAAGAGAAAAGTTACGGGTATTTGGTATGCATTTGATCCTCACGCTCCCATGTATACTCGGGTCCACGTGCTGACTGCCACCTGACCTTGACCAGGGGAATGCGACTTCTTTTGAGTTGCTTTTCCTTTCGGTCGGCAATTTCCAAGGGTTTCTCGATAAACTGCATTGTCTCGTCGATTTGGATATCCTCGAGAGGAACATAAAGGTTCTCCTCTGCTAAACACTTCTTGAGGTTGGCTATATGAAATACTGGGTGAACTTTATTAAGCTCTATTGGTAGATCCAACTCGTAGGCTACTGGTCCGATCCTTTTCAGGATTTTGAACGGGCCTACATAGCGTGGTGCCAATTTACCCTTGCGTCCAAATCGAACCACACCTTTCCATGGAGACACTTTTAACATGACCATGTCACCTACGGTAAATTCAAGCGGTTTGCGTCGCTTGTCGGCGTAACTCTTTTGTCGGCTACGAGCTGCGAGAAGGTTATTGCGAATCTGAGTGATTTTGTCGGTTGTTTCCTGAATAAGCTCAAGACCCACGATTGGAGAATCCACTGTTGCGCGAATCACGTGGGACTTGCCAATTTCATGCCAGCAAATAGGAGATCGGCATTTACGGCCATACAATGCCTCAAATGGTGGCATCTTGATGCTAGAATGATAACTGTTATTATAGGAGAATTCCACCAACGGTAAATGAGAGTCCCAGTTTCCTCCGAAATCAAAGACACACGCCCTCAACATATCTTCGAGTGTTTGAATTGTCCTCTCAGATTGACCATCGGTTTGAGGATGATAGGCGGTACTGAGATCGAGGCGGGTTCCCATGACTGCTTGAAGTGATTGCCAAAACCGAGAGAGAAATCTCCCATCACGATCTGAAATGATGCTGAGAGGGATGCCATGCCGACTAACTATCTCGTCGATGTAAATCCGAGCAAGTTGTTCGACCTTGAAATGTTCACGGATGGGAAGGAAATGATCGGATTTGGTCAAACGATCAATGATTACCCAAATGCGGTCGTGTCCCTTGGTGGTACGGGGAAGTTTGGTTACGAAATCTATGGCGATCGCTTCCCATTCCCACTCGGGGATTACCGGTTGGGCCAATAGTCCAGAGGGTCGTTGATGTTCTGCTTTGACCCTGGAACATGTAAGACATTTGGCCACGAATAAAGCAATATCCTTTTTCATTCTCGACCACAAATAATTGGTTCTCAGGACATGACACATCTTGTCAGCGCCAGGATGAATGGAATATCGAGTTTTATGGATTTCTTCCATCAGGAAGGTACGAAGATTGTCGCGATCTGGGATCCAGATGCGATCTTGATAATAGAAAATGCCATCAGATTTACTTTCCAACTCCCCATCAATTCCCGTGGGCATGTCATTTTCGGTAATTGCCGAGAGTTGGGCTCCTTGAATTCGGTCGCTAAGATTGGACAAGATAGGAGAACATATTAGATGAAATGCTTTGGCATGTTCTTTTCGGCTTAACGCGTCGGCTACCACGTTTTCCTTGCCCGGATAATAGCGTATTTCACACTCGTAATCATTTAGGAGTTCGACCCATCGTGTTTGTCTCATATTGAGTTCTTTTTGATTAAGAATATGTTGCAAGCTCTTGTGGTCGGTGAAAATTAGGCATTTAGTGCCATAAAGGTAATGCCTCCAAATTTTAAGAGCGAAAACCACGACACCAAGCTCCAAATCATGAGTCGTATAATTCCTTTCATGGATTTTGAGTTGTCGCGATGCGTAAGCTATAACCTTTCCCCATTGCATCAAAACACAACCTAGACCGAGATTGGAGGCATCACAATATACCACGAAATCTTTGGATCCTTCAGGGAGTGTAAGAATCGGAGCGTCACATAATCTTTGTTTAAGGGTTTGGAAAGCGTCTTCCTGCTTGGGTCCCCAATCAAATGGTGTACCCTTGCAAGTGAGAAAAGTAAGCGGTAAAGCGATCTTTGAGAAATTTGAAATGAAATGCCGGTAATAGCCGGCTAAACCGAGGAATAACCGAATTTCCTTGGGGGTACGTGGGGCTTTCCAATTCTTGACTGCTTCAACTTTTACGGGATCGACTAAAATACCCTTGTCACTTACAATATGACCGACGAATTGTACCTCATTTAACCAAAACTCGTATTTCGAAATTTTGGCATAGAGCTGATTTCCTTGCAATGTTTGGAGAGTTAGACGAAGGTGTCTTTCATGGTCTGCCTTTGTCTTGGAGTAAATGAGGATGTCCTCAATAAAGACGATAACAAAACGGTCGAGATAAGGTTTAAATACCCGATTCATCAAGTCCATGAATACAGCAGGGGCATTTGTTAGGCCAAAAGGCATAATGATAAACTCGTAATGACCATAGCGGGTTCGAAAAGCGGTTTTGGGGTTGTCTTCTTCCCGTACTCGAAGTTGGTGATAACCCGAGCGGAGGTCGATTTTTGAGAAGCATGAAGCTCCTTGAAGCTGGTAAAAAGGTCGTCGATCCGAGGTAACGGATATCGGTTCTTGATGGTCAATTTATTTAACTCCCGATAATCGATACACATACGAAACAAACCATCTTTCTTTTTGATGAAGAGAACCGGGGCTCCCCAGGGTGAAGTACTAGGGCGAATAAATCCCTTATCAGTCAATTCTTGGAGCTGACTTGCCAATTCTTGCATCTCGGTTGGTGTAACGACCGTTTTTAAAAACAAATTGTGAATAGTAACTCCGACATGAATAGTAACTCCGGCGTGAATAGTAACTCTGGCGTGAATAGTACCCGATAAATGAAGTAAGCGCTTACCTCGTGATGACGTCGACGATGATGTCGTGATGACGTCGTGAATAGTGTTTTCAAGCCCTATAAATAGAGGCCCAACTTCTTCATTTCAACCCACAACAAACACCAAACAACCTTACGATATCGAGGAGTGTTCTGGTGAGGAAAATAGGTCGGGAGGAGTTAGGAGCGAGCGGTAGCTGGTAACGAGGTGCTCGGGAAGTGTTGGTAGAGCGGAACGGGAAACGTGCCAAGGCTTTGCGAAAACACCAATCTTAAGTGAGTAATCACTATCGTATTTCTCTAGTAGTTTATAAGTGTTAAACTATAATATGTAGAGGTTATACTATTCGTAATTCCAAAAATAATACCGATTGATTTACTTACGAGGATGGTTTCTAGGCTGATTACTTGGGATCTGGTTGTTGGATTTTCCGAAAGGCTAAAATGCTGAAAGGATCCTGCCACCCCAACTAATCTTCTACCTGGCTATCCTTTACTTGATAAATCACGAGGTATCATGTTGGAATTATGGAAGGGTCTAGTGAAGCAACTATGGTATAGTTAAGGGGTAAAGAGTGATAAATGCCTTACTGTGTTAACAGTTAAAGAGGGAATACGAAGCAGAGATAAATGTTGTAGTCGACTATAACCAGGTGAGTTTCTCACTACATTGTGTGGACGTTATATGTCCTTTACCGTATTTTTGTGTGCTTATAAGATGTTTATAAGATGTTGGTAAATAGTACCAAGTTGTGTGTATATTATTGATATATATATATATATATTTCTGTTATAATTGTATGGGTTGGGTTGTGGTGTGTGTGGGCTCGACGTACTAAGTAATATAGAGATACGAGCAAAAGACATTGAGCAGATACGCATGACTCGACGTACAAGGTATGCACGGCTCTAAGTGCTGAGCAAGGGAATTAGATTTACTGAGCAGATACGTATAGGAGGTTATAATCCAATATACTGGATAGAGCAGATTATGTGATGTGTGGTTGTATTTTTCCTGTTAGGGGTAAAGTATGTGTAGCTGATATGTTGTGTAGTTGTTGGAACTCACTAAGCCGTGTGCTTATCCTTTCCCTTTTAAATTACCATTTCAGGTTGTACAGGTGGAAATGACGGACAGGCATGACGGGTACACACTGATGCTGCTTAATTGGGGATTCATGCAGTGAATTGATGTTTAAAATGATTTCTAAATATCTTCAAAATGTTTATTATTTAATAAATTGATATTTATTTAAATGAAGATGTTTTATTAAAAACCGGGTGTTACAGTTGGAGCCAACCGATATGGAGACTTGGCTATGGGAGCAGCCTCAGGAACGAGATCGATGCGGAACTCTAGCTCACGTACTGGAGGGAGTCCAGATACGTCATCGGGAAAGATGTCGGGAAAGTCTCGTACAATCGGAATATCTTCGATCTTCTTTTCTTTGACCTTTGTTTCCACCACATGGGCTAAGAAAGCCATGTATTCTTTACGTAGATATGATCGAGCTTGAGTACATGACATAAGACTAAGCTTTTTTAAACGAGTCTCGCCATAAATACGAAGACTTTGACCGTCGGCAAGAGGAATACGAATAAACTTCTCGTAACATACTATTTCAGCATGGTTTTGGGATAGCCAATCCATTCCCCCGATGATGTCGAAGCTACCAAGTTCCATAATAACTAAATTGACGGAAAATTTATGACCGCAAAAATCGAAAGTGCAATCTTGGATGACTGCATTGAGTGAAATGTATTTTCCATTGGCGACTTCTACGGTAAAGTGTTCATCAAGAATCGTGCGAGGTGTGTGAAGTATGGGTTCAAACTCCAAAGACACAAAACTTTTATCGACACCTGAATCAAAAAGTACTGACGCGTAGCAGTCATTTATGAGAAACGTACAATTTACGACGTTGTTATCGGTTTGTGCTTGGGTTGCGGTAATGACAAATGCTCGGCCTTTGGGAGCTGGAACCTGCATTATTGGATTTGCCTGGGCTTGAGTGTTAATGATATTGACAAGCCTATGACATGTGTTTCTGAAATGGGTGGGGTCACCACAGTTGAAGCATGTTCCATTTGGATACCGGGTTTGTGTTTGCTGATTTGAGGGTAGAGCGAATGGTCGCTGAGTTTTTGGTGCACGGCATGTGTCCGCCAAGTGGCCATAGCGACCACAAGTCGTACAAAGGCGACACGGGCTGGTGGACATATGGTGATAGTTACAATGGTTATAGAGGGGGTCGTAATGCCATCTATGAGAAACACGCATATGGACTTGTGAGTTATTTGTAAATTAGTTATGGAAATTAAGTTTGAAGACATTGTTGGGTAAAATGATTGTAAAACACTTGTTGGGCCATGGTTAGGAGTGTTGGGCACCTTTTGGGCTTTCCATGGGTACTAAATGTGAAGCATGTAGCAATTGCGTGGGCCCCCACAATACTAAGTTTTTAGATGTTTTTCCCACTTCAAGGCCCATTAGGGAACTTAATAGTCCAATGAGTTGGCCATTTTGGAGTGTATCCTTTCGGATACGTTTGATAAGGTCGGGTAGTTTGATGGCTCAAAAGTAATGTGAATGACGCGCTTTGGCCTATAGGTTTGGGAACTCTCGCTTTTGGTCCCCAGGTAAGCAAACTGGTCCCTCAGTTGATTGGGATGTATACGAATGCTTACCTAGTCAGGACTTTCGGGCTACCGGCACCTCCCCCTTCCAGTTACTACGTGTCTATTACTTTGATCCTACTCAACTAGAGTGGATGACTTTTAATTTCCTATGAGCTCTAAGGAATATATATATATATATATATATATATATATATATATATATATATATATATATATATATATGTATATAAAATTTTATTTTGAAACCATTTGAGTATGTGTGTGATTTTAAGAGAAAGAGGAGAAAATTCACAAGTGTATGCACACATATAAGTGTTGGGAATAATACGTAAGCACATAAGGGAGTAATTAGCACACAAAGGTATTCCTAGGATTTTCTAAGTGTGAATTGCATGCAGTTGTGTGTGCATTTTATAAACTAGCATACGAGAGGACCCTAGAGGCTATAGACTAGGTCAAGGCAATTAACCTAATTCCCTATAGTCAAGGGCTCTGATACCAATCTCTCACACCCCGATCCTTGGCGGAATCGATCAAGGCGTGATATATTGTTCAAAGTCTCATTAAAACTATGTTATAATATGATTACATTCAATTAAGTACTATGTAGGCAAACAAGATCCACAACATACAAATACAAATTCAAATACAAACAACATTTATTACATCAAATTTAAATAGTCTTGTGGGTTTCTAAGGTATACCCTACTTTTCATTAACTTCATTCTTCAAATCTGCATCATGGGTAAAAACAGGTCAATTACGAGAGTTGGTGAGTAATCTAATTTTATTAAAGAAAATTGTGAGTTTGAAATATTTATAATTTGAAACTTGTTTTCTTTGGAAGTCGACAAGCAAGTATTATTGAGATAACGGTTTATAAATCAAAAATTGATTAACAAATGATAACAACAATAACAATAAGTCCTCACCCTATATATACATATATATGTATATATAGGATGGAGCATCTAATCATCATACACACTCAACCACGTGCAATCAATCACCTTAGCGTCCCAAGGCGGGGTGGTCAACCCAATAGCGCTATTATTGTCCATAACGTACCTCAAGAATACGGGCATAGTCATGGAGATTAGACTAAAAATGGTAATGCACTACAAGTACATGTAGCGTAAACAAACAATAATTATACAAATAATGATTCATAAATGTCCCAAGAATGTCTCAATTGTGTTAAAATAATAAAGTGAAGTTGGAACATATTAGAACAACATGATACACCCCAAAAGTATTGAAAATTATAAAATATGGGGTAGATTACTCACATTAGTCTAAACGGAATACACGTGTTGTACGATAGACGGCTCAGGTCAAAACGACGTGGAACCTATTATAATTAATAGTTTTGGTTTAGGAACTACTAAACGAGAATGGAGTATTAATAAAAATAATTAGATACATATTCTTATATTAGATGAATTAACAATAATCCAAATTTTGTTTTGAATATTAATGTATTCATATGTTAAATGAATTTTAAATTGAATTAATTATTTTGCTTAATTAATTTATATTTTCACTTTAGGCAAGATTTTAATAATTTCTTATTAAAATAATAACTAGTCAAATTATAAGTATTTACAGATTTTATATATTATAAACAATTATTTATATGAAATAATCATTAAAAATGTATTTTTACATGCTTAGATATTTAGGAAAATGGTTTTAAATACTAAAAAGTAATGAAACATTCTGAAATTATCAAAAAATCATTATTTCATAACATAGTAATTACTGTAAACTTTTCATATTTTTCTTCACTGCTTTAGTATTTATTTAGTATTTTAATAATTAAACAACAACAAAATTCGGGAAAAATAATCAATGATTCCCAAAAATTTTGGAAAATTAACCATAGTTTTCTAACATTATATTGAGTCTACTGTAAATATTTTGGATATTTTGGACTAGGGAAGTATTTCTTATATTATTAAATAATCAAAAAAATCATAAATAATAGGAAAATATTAAGCGAAATTCATTAGACTTTTTATTTATGATTAACATGTTATATATTATATTCTGATAAGGTTTTATAATTTTTGGACATGCGTAGCTATTTATTATCAATTTAAACCATTAAATAATCATTAAATCAGGAAAAATAAGCAAACATTCTTACTAAAATCTGTAAATTTTGCCATGGAGTCTTTAAATTGTTAATAAGGTGCGAAAAATATAAAATCTAGTTTTTAACATACATAACTAGATTTTTATATTTATTGATCTACAACAAAATAAAATATAAAATAAGCATAAAACAGTAATATAAATGCATGAAACTTTATAAATCCACTTTACTCAATGTATGGGTCATCCTAGAATTTTCCCAGAATTTATTGACTAAAACGGTATTTTATGTGAATTATTGCCTTATTATATTGCAATAATTATAGTAATTCAATAAAAATAAGTTATTTTCTGAAAATTTCCAGAACTTCTTATTTTATTTATGGGATTCTGAAAAAAATCAGGTTAATGCATAAAATGAGTTTTAGATAGTTTGGTGGATTTAATTTGTTTCATATATGAATTTGGAACTTTTAACAACATACCTTGATGAATGCTTCAAGAGGGATGGAGATTTGAGTATATTTGAGTGTTCTTGGCTGAAAAATGAAGATTTCTAGGAGGAATTTCGAGATTGAGAGTGAGACGAAGAATAGATATGGTTTGAGTGGTGATGAGAATAATGTGTTGGGAGAAAAATGAAAGGAAAGATGATGGGAGGTGTGAGTGGGAGACAATGAGAATAACCTTTTGCTTTTGGTGGTCTTCATAATTTTCCACTAACACAAGCATCTTTTATATAATATATTAATTAATATAAGAGTTTTATAAAATTTAATGTAGAGTTTATAAAAATAGAGTTTTATAAAAGATAGGTTATTATTTGATTATAACAATCTACTTTGATTTGAAGTTTAATTATAGCATTCAAGTTTGATTCTTTTAATTTAATTAGAGCATCATACTTTGATTTAATTTTAATATGGTATCATAATTTAATTTGATTATAGTTATAACATTATACTATGCTATATTGCTATTAACGTCAATTTATATCGTAGTGTATGGGTTTTGATCCTATTAGCGTCAAGTAATCTTGAGTAGGGTTTATTAAATTTCCAATTGGGTTGGGTTGACCCGAATCCATTTTAGGCGGATATCACAGATGGTACCTCGGTGTCCTTTGACATCCTCACCGCCGATGGCAAGAAGAAGACGGTTACGGTAAAGAAAGAGCAATTTGCAAAACTCCTTCATCTATCGTTGTCTGGAAGGTTTCAGATGGCCTCTCAGTCTGAAATCTTAAATATGCTAAATGAAATGGGTCACACCCCAGTCACACGAACAATGAGCTCCTTCAAGAAGAACAAATTGCTTTCTTAGTATCCTTGTACGAAGTCTCTCTGGCAGGACTTCAGGCCTCGATTCTGCTGCCTACACGTTTCTTCAACTCCACTATGGTATTTATTACAATGTCCCTATAGATTATGCCTCAATCGTTTGAACAGTCTTTACAACATATCTGAATCATGCGAAGAGGGCTACAGACATCGCATCCACACACTTTTGGGCGCTTATTGTTCAAGCTGTATATGCCCGTGAGAAGGTACCAATGCCTCCGGACCTACCCGTTCACGATTTCAGGCAAGTCCAAATACCATCAAGTTCCTCTTCGGACAATAGAATGGAATTTATCGCTCAGATTCGGAAGCAATGTTGTGCAAGGTTCCTGACGACACTCCCACATTCATCGAATATCGCAAGACGATCACCACACCTGCACCCCTCCGAGTCTTCACAAGGGTCATCGAATCCGAACTTCCTAAGGCCAAGGGTGGAAAACTTAAGGGACAAGCTGAACCATCCGAAGTCCCAGCAAAGAAGACGCGAACCAGGAAGAAGACTCATGCTGTTAAACCATTGAAGAAGAAACCTGCACAATCCTCCAGACTATCCACTCCACGTTCCGAAGATGATGAAGAAGAGGAAGAGGAAGAACACCCACATCCGGATGATACCATCATTCCTCCATCCCCAACCGGAACAACAACTTCTACGGTATCGCCTAAAACTCCTTTTCTTACGACAACTGAAAATCCGATAGTAACTACACATATGACCTCTGTTGAAACATCTAATGTGGAGACAAGTCATGTTGAGACCTTTGTGAACACATCTAATGTGGATGCACATCTCACATCGGATGATCAACTTGGCAAAAATCCACCATCTCCACCACAAACAAATAGCACATCCATCTTCACAACAACAACCGCAGTTCCTCCTCCATTACATTCATTCTTCATGGATGATCTCGCTGATTCACCTTCCTCCCATGAACATGATAAACAAGAGGAAGATTATTTTGAGACGGCCCCAATCAATATGTAGGATGAAGATGATGATGAACCAGACACCAACCTCGTCTCCATGAAACAGTTTCGACAACTCAATGCGAAACTAAACATTCTGATCCAAGCCCAGACCTCTTACATTCAGACAAAGGGTCTGCAGTTACCACTGATGATCTGGTGACATCACTTACCTCCTTTGAGGAATCAATCACTAGGAATGTTCAAACGAAAATTGATGAAGCGGTAAAACTAGTCGAAAACGATGTCAAACAGATGACCAGAAATGTCTTGGAGAAAATAGACCTACGATGCAAATCTGTTGAAAATCTATTGGAAGACAAAGCTCAACATCTCCAGGATCAGCAAAATGACAAACTCAAAGACGTCCTCACGAAGCTCAATTCTGCACACACCGAAGTCCAAGCTAAGCTTACTTCATTGACCACTTCAGCTGACACCCTATCCAAACGAAGCGCTGAGGAGTTTGCTGTTCAATTAACAAGCCTGCAGACGGATCTCGATGCTGCGAAAAAGACAATTGCTGAATACGAACCAATGGTGCATGAGTTCCACGCGTACAAAGAAGCAAACAACATCACTCAACAACATATGGAAATCTTGGTGTCCCAAACAACTGACTCTATCCGAAAGGATATTGCACCATTACTCTCACTAGTTAGTCGGTTACCTGGTGCTCCGAGGCCCTCCGTGCCTTCATCACAAGGGGGAGAAGGTTTTTGACCAGCTAGAAGACAAACCACTACCACCTTCGTACCAACAGCAACAATTACAACCCTTGCACCACTAACTCAAACTTCAACCACCACAATAGCACAGGCATAAAAGCCGCTTTTTGGCTTTACCTCAACTCCATTATACACAACCGTCTCTACAACAACTCCGATTACAACCGGATCCACTTCTAGCCTGATCAAACGATTCACCAGTGGAATCAAAATCGGACAGGGTTCTGCACCTTTTGCTTTATCAACAATAACTACAAGTTCACGAGTACCTCCTGAGGCAGGTCCTTCTGTTGATAAGGGAAAGAAGATTGTGCAAGAGCTATCAAAAGCAGAACAGAAGAAACAAAAGTCTGAGGAATACGAAAAGCTAAGGTATCTGTATTCAATATCAAGAGATCGGATGGGAAAGAATGCTATCTTGGGTCCAGTCAACAAAATCTGGACATACGAAACGATAATAACCCTTTCCTTCCCATCAATAGAAATGTTTGATAGAGTGCCTCTTGTATACTATGAGACTGAAAATTCAACGGAACTATAATTAGACATTCCATTCAATCTGAAACTGTTCGCCATAAACATGTTTGATCTTGAGTTTGATCCCAAAGACAAAAGAAAGTTTCAAGAGCAAAAAGCTAGATTACATGCGAATTTGGCTGCTGATCAAACTGAGGTATGGTCTTCTTCAAAGATTGTTGGATTAGATCGGATTGAAATGGGTACACTCTTCGAAGATGTGTATCAAAATTATACCTACCATGTACGAAGAGGTGAACAAAAAGTTGAAAGCAAGTTCATAGTTGCAGATTTTCCATTAATGAACCCAAATGAGTTCATTGTTTTGGTAGAACGTTTCTACAGCTTAAATCAAACGAAGATATCCAAGCAAGTAGCACTTACTCGAGGTCAAAAGCTGATAGGAAGGTTCTTGGGTGCGTATCTCAGAAATTTCTCAAATTAGATTTTGAGATTGCGAAGCTGTTTAATGAAAATGTACCTGCTGCCAACAAAGAGCTTGTTGGAATAAGCAAATACAGTGATGGAAAAATTTTGCAAAATCCATGGGGAGTAGTTTACAAGGGCAGATTAACGAAGAAGGGAGCTTTAAAGAAGTTATTCTTTGATATGGACGAAAAGGAGAAGTTTCCAACAACGTTCATTTAAGGAATGATAACAAGGGTTGAAGTGAACAATGAGAATTCGGATGAAGCAAAGAAAGAGGTGGTTGCGCATCTGAAGTGGTGGATTGCGATAAGAAAGGAACTGACCAAATCCTTTCACATGATATAGACTTCGGATACCTGACATCTTCACCACAAAGGGGGAGAATGTTAGGACTCTAATTGTGATGAAATTTGTTATCCGAAGTTCACATGTTCCTGTTCGAAGTTGAAGAGTATGCGAAGTGAGAGATTGATACGAAGCAGCTAATGATACAAAGTCAACATGCTTATCTGAAGACTGTCGTACTTATCTTTTGTTATAGATAATGTATAGGGCTTTTATCCTTATATGTAACTAATTAGATAAAGTGTTTATCCAATTGGATCCTAGTATAAAAACACTCTTAGCCCTAGATGTTTGGTACGTACTTTTTACAGTCGCCTTATTCTTTGTAACGATCTTAATAGTTGCTCATCATAAAGATTAGGAGCACTATCTTTTTACATTGAATATAATCATTCGACTGTTTGAATATTCATACACTTCTGTCTCGTTGTTTTCATTGATAATTTAATCTTACAAGGGGAAATGTTACTTCGAAATGGGTTTTACTACATTTTATATAGTCTGCAGGCGTAACCCGACCCGGGTTACAGAAGCCGACCCGGGTTCCTTTTATGACTTTTATTCCGTTTGTTCAATAGACACAACACGACCCGGGTTTCAGAACACGACCCGGGTTGGTTCTTTTTGGAATTTTTCAAACTCAAACTTCTCCCAAAAGGTCCCCTAACCACACTAACATATATAACAACTTAACTAATCTTAATTAAACCAAGATTAGTACATAAGAGGGATTCCAACCTCTTCTCACTCGTGAACAACTCAAAACTCGAAGACAATCATAAGGATCGCCACACCTTTACACTAAGCAAACTCATAGCTAGAATCACACCGACTATAAGGTAATAACTCTACTTACCTTATAAAGCATCTTAATTTAAAAATGGGTCTTACAAGTTATCTCCTCCTTCAAAAGATTCCGTCCTCGGAATCTCTTAGATTAGGCATGGCTTGTACAACCATCTCATCACTGTAATCACACATTACACACAATAATGATATTATCCTCTCGTCAGCTCATATGACATGTATATATCATTACATCTCGTTTACTCATAATATAGCTATCGAACTCAAGTTTCCTTGATTCACATTACATTTAGAAACTTTCTCACTCGACTTCTATTTCCGCAAAATCTTAACGCCCGCCATTATTCTCGTAAGATGATATCTATAACCATTTTGGTTATTACCATTTTTACATGGACAACCACTCACTCTTTTAGGGCACTCCCTTTATTATTGTTTTGTCGATACCAAGGTATTTCACCTCACTCCTCAAGTAATACTCCACTCACTATCATCACTTACATACACCCATATCTATGGCTCACATCGAGCCACATTCTCAGCGTACCATCCATTCTTTCTATAACACTAATCTCAATAACTTTTGAGATTCAACTTCCGTTTCCAATCTCCTTGAAACGGTTTACTCTAATTCAATAAGGAAAACGGTCTCACCGATTCCAGGCTCACATTCTCTCTCAATTTACTCCTCATATTGCAACATGTCAATTATTGATTTCTCATCAACATAGCTCATAAATACTAGGATAAAAATTCAGAAATAACAAAATATTAGAAACTATCTCGAGTTTCACTCACGCCTCCTCTGAATTTGTTATTTAACTCTCGACACTTTAGTCACACAAGACCCGTTTCAGTTTTCTCATCACCACAACCGACTTCAACTTCTCTTAAACTCATTCATCTCTGCTCCCACCTCATCACACATATTAGGTTTTCACCCAATATAAAACTAACAATCTTCCACCAATTGACTCCTCTTTGTCTCAGTTCAACAACATACCTCATGCTGTTTCTCTCGATGTACTCACTTATTACCTCATCACTTATGTGAACAATCCAAATCACGCTCTCACTCAATCGATACTCATAACGAACTCAACAATTTATTATCAAATAAATTTTCAACACAATCGCATATATTTCTCCCGACACATCATCAATAAGAATTCTCCCCTCGCCATTTTTCCGTCATTCTCATCTAAATTTCTAATTTATCATAATGACACAAAATAAATCATACATACATACGACTCACCGTAATCTGTACATACAACTCGCAAAGAATTTATAATGTTCAACACCGCAATCTCTACGGTGAGATCATATCTCATTACTCGACTAACTCATTAATCTCAAGAAAATAACTCAACATTATTATAACAAAATCTACTATCCATCGTCTCATACGAATAAGTATTTTTGTTATCTCGACATTCACAAATTTCTCTCATTGGCAGTAATCGATTTGATTGCTAAGGAACAAATTCTATCAATCACAATCACAATTACTTTCCTCCTCTTTTTAACTCATATCTTTTCATCATGCATTTATAGAATTCTGTCTCATTCAACATGAAAGAAATCTTACACATTCTCAACATAACTAAGTGACAAACGCACTTACTCACAACAACATTTCTCAATAGTATTACTCACTGTATTATCTCATAGTACCCCCGTACTATTACTCAGCCTCTAATTCGTCCTCTTCTCAACCTGCAAGGTTTCAAGCCACATAAGATTACCACTATGTTCATATATATCCACATGCAAGGATAGTACATGTCTCATTATTTCACATCACCATAAAGTACATTCCTGTCTACACACAAGCACAACACTACGACACCACCCTGCCTCAACTCATAGTACCCCGTATCATCCTCTGGTTTCATCACTCAACGCTGTGTCACGGTATCTCATACCATCCTCTAATCAAATCAAGGTACCTCGTATCATTCTCTAATTTCAATCCATCTCCTCTTTGACTCTAACGAGTCTTATTTACGGTCTTGATTCATAAACACTCACCGTCACTCCTCCCTTGGTTTGTGTCACAAAGGTCCTTACTACTCTAACCACAAGGTAATCATTTTGTGGTTCCACATAAATATGTGGTCTCAACCTCAAGTACTCAATATGTGACCCTACAGCATATGTGGTCTCAATCACATTTACTCGTTATGTGGCTTCAAAAAATATGTTGTCTCAATCACATTTACTCGATATGTGGCCCCACAAAATATGTGGTCTCAATTGTTGGATTAGGTGTCTAAGCCATGACTTTACAACTATATTTATCTTGTTAATTGAAGCAAAGTCCATTTGGGTTGCCCTCATAGCTGGAGGTCAGGATAGAGTTCGGTAGAGTAAAAGGTTGATTTATTAATTGTGTAATAAATCAATAGAATTAATTAAATGGTTTATTAATATATTTAAGTGTTAATATATTAATTAGAAACTATAATAATTAATTAAGATTTAATCTAGAATTAATTGGATTTAATTCAGTGATTAAATTAATTAATTAAAAGTGTGAGGACTAGTTTGTATTTATTCAATAGTTGAATAACTGGCAAAGAGAAGTCTAGGGGCCAAAAGTGGCGCCACCCTTGGAGGCTTCTCTATGGTTGGCGAAAACCCTAATTAGGGTTTAGGGATCTGGTCCAAGTGGTCAACAGGCTTGCCCACTTGGAGGCTCTTTAGGGTTTCAGGTGTAACCCTAGGAGGCTATAAAAGGAACCCTCTGGCTCCCCATTATTCACGCCAACTTCAACCAAGATTACTCTGCTGGACTGTCTTCTCCATTACTGTGGGTATGACTTGCATCTGAGGCAGGATACTTTTGCTGCTAGCTTCAAGAACAAGATTCAAAGGTTGGTTCTTCTGATTTAAACTTTAGAATTAATTGTTGGCCTTTAGGTTTTTAGTTTATTATCTTCATAGAAGAAAACATAGATCTTTCTAGGGTTGCATGTGAACCATAAGAGTTTTTGTGTTCATTGTTTGCTAGAAAACCCTTCAGTGGTATCAGAGCATAGGCTGTTTTCTTGTGAATTGATATAAACTGCTTAGATGATTTTTTGCCTTGAGTTTTTGCGATAAAAACCTCTTGGAATAGCCTCAATTTCGTGGCTTAGGCTAGGGTTTCCTAACCCTAGCCGCCACCCCTTGGTTCCCCCTTTATTTGTTTGATTTACTTGCCTTGATTAGGATTGTTATTTATGGTAATTGCTGATTAATTAAATAACTAGAATCCTTTATCCATATATGGTAAATCTCGAAATCTAGGGATAAATATAGGTAATTAATTGATTAATTTTGTGATGCCTATATTAGATTTAATTAGTTTAATTAATTGTTTAATTAAAAGATCAATTAAATCAGCTTAAAGAATTAATTAAATTTTCAAAAATTGGATAATAATTTACGAAAATTATGAGAAAATTAATTCTAAAATATTTTAATAAGATTAAAATATATCTTATATATTTATGATTAAAAGTTAATTTTTTATATATAAGAAGAATTGGTTAGTCTTACCGCAAGTAGACCTCATTCACAAAACTGTCCTATAAAGAGGGTATAAGGCGACTGACTATAAAATGTTAGTCTAATGGGTATCCACTCTTACCCACCGCTCTCCTGGTCAGTCGAGTGTCGTTAGCCGAACGGGTTTGATAGAACCACTAAGCCTCTTAAAAGTATAATGCTATACTTGAAAGTACTAGAACCTCAAACAAATCCCAATCTAGTTACTTTAGGTTTAAAAAATGTGAATTGGTTCTAATCCATGGAATTGCACATTGCACTTTATGGAACGTTGGTGGAGCGTGTGTGGTTTACCAGCATGCCAACAGGGGTCCGCAAAGAGTTGCAATGGGTTTCTCGATTTTGTCATTATTAACGGAGCGTGTGTGGTTAACCGGCACGTTAATTAGAGATGACAATTGACTTCGTACCAAGCTAATTTGCATGGTTATTCACACCCGGTTTGTGATCCTCGGCATCCCAGTCACAAACAGTGGGGCACATCCGAGACTAAACATGCCATTGAACAGTTCAATGTGTCTCAACAGATCTAGGAATTTCATAAGATGAAATTGATAAGTGCATTATCTACCTTAATGACCATTATGTTGTGATTACGGCATCCCTCTTCGCACCATAGTTGGGGTATTTTGGGTCCTAGCCTTAATAAATAATATATTGGGTAATTATTTAAAAGGAAAAACTAAACTAATAAATTCTGTTTATTGTAGATGTCTGAATCAAGTGTCTATTCTCCTCCCTCTCCTCCTTCACCCATTTCTGAGAGCATCAGAAAGCACCTGCTAAATATGGAAAGGCTGACTGGCCTAAACTGTAAGGAATGGCTTCGCAATTGGAGACGGGTTCTCGTCATTGCAGGCAAGCTTCATCTCACCGAGTATCCGATCCCGGTTCCACCAGAACAAGTCATCATAAATAGCCTTTATGATAAGCATGACTTATTAGTTGATGAATCCGAAAAGGTTCGTGACCTCATGTTATTGACCATTGACCCCGAGTTCTGCAAGGATTTTGAATCATTGGGGCCATATGAGTTAATGCAGTCGGTTGAGGAAAAGTTCCAAAAACCGGTTGAAGAGGAACGAGCTAGGATCTTCAAAAGACTTGCAGAGTGTAAGTTAAAAGAAGGAAGTAGCATCGATTCGCATGTTCTTCAGATTGAAGCGTACATAGGCGAATTGTACAAACTTGGTTATTCCATGAGTCAGGAGTCGAGTGTTAACACGCTACTCGCTTCACTGACTAGTAAGTACGATCTGTTCATTCAGACGTATAGAAAGGAAGACCAGAAGAATACCTTAATGGAAATGCGTCCACTGTTGACTTTATACGAGTCACTCTTGGACAGGCATAGTTCCAATGGTTCAGCTACTTCTGGATTAAGTCCAGTGGAAAGACACAGCAAGAAACGATCCAGATCGTCTGGATATGTCTTAAGCTGGGAATCCATAGAATCGGATATAGTCACGGAAATATTGGAAGACGCTCCAAGATCAAAAACTTTTGAAAGCTCAGGTATATCTAAAAAAACCTCAAAACTCCTGTTCCATAATTCCTTGATGCATAATGTGATAGTCACATTTTGGTTTGTATGCAGGGAATGAGTAAGGTACGAGACTCTGGTGCATAGGAGCACATTTGGATTGGATTTCCGGCTCATGCGGTTTTGAAGTTTAGTTAGATATTGAAAAAATGTTATTAGCTTATTAGATGCGTATGACATTGTCTATCATATTATACATTGTTCAAGGATTTTGTTTTAATAAAATTGTCGATTTTCTTTTAACACATGTTGTTTGAAATATCCTTGAAATGTTGTATGATTGTGTTGAATGCAAAATTAGTAATAACCTAAATGTTGAATGCATCCAAAGTGTTTGGATTTTAGGAATTGTGTCCCTTATGATTGTTAATGTTGTAAGAATCAATTCAACCAAAGGTCCAGTTGGACAGGACTTTGGAATCATTTGACTTAAAGTCACATGATGAATTGAGTTCTTAATGTGTAAAGAAATGAATCAACCAAAGATCCAGTTGGACAGGACTTTGGAATCATTTGACTTAGAGTCAGATGATGATTAAGTTCTTTATAAAGCACATGTGGCAAGAAATGAATCGCCCAAAGATCCAAGGGATAGGATTTTGGAATCAGTTGACTTGGAGTCAACTGAGATTGCAAGTCTTGAACAGAATTAACAAAGTCATAAGTTTACATAGAGATGTAAAAGACATTGAGATTAGGAGCAACGGACACATCAGTTTATGTGTATTGCTCGAATCTTCAAATAGAACACAATTGTTTGTACTTCACAATATTTGTCATTCGGTATGACGAATATGACTTCGCTTATCAGAATAAGCGATTGGATTGAATCCTTGAACAGTTCAAGGACTTCAAAGGAAGTACGAGATCTACAGAACCTGAGTGACATCATAAACTGGGGGAAATGTTTCACAGTTTATTCTCTTCCAAGAACATTAATAGTTATAATGTGTCTTAGGGAAGATGATGGAGCGTTGGTCGAAAGAGTTCGATCCTCAATGTATGAGATACATTGCCAATTAGTTCCCCGTAAATTAAACACTAAACCAGTCAGACCATATTCCAACCACATCCTTCGAGTAAGTAGGTTTTGCAGACATTGTCTGAAATGTAAAGATGGGATTGTCCCACTTGTACATTAAAGGTCCAGGGTCTTGTAGTGTTCGTCCGAACCTCATGACTGGCCTGAACCTAATCAGAAATGTCATTTCACTGGCTATCCCGCTGTATCTGGAAGAGAAATAGCTCTTTTAGAAAGAACTCATACTCTAAGGAGACAGTGGGAGTTGGGACAGTCCTGAATGAGTTCAGGATTAGCCAAGTGAAATAACCTTTAGTAATCGCTAGGCTTAGAGCAGAAATCAGATTTCTGTTTTAGTACTGACATAACCTTCTCTTGACCAGTAGTACTGATCACCGTCATAAGTAGTTATGATCGGGGTGACATACCGAATAGTGGTAAAACACTATAGTTGGTACGGATTTTCAATCCGACTACTTGGAAGCATTGGTGAGCCCGGTTGCTGCCAATTAAGAGAACCTTAGGACGAGATACAGTCTATGTGACAGTTTGATTGATTTTATAACTGGTCTTAAAACCAGTGGGAGTAATCATCAAAAGAAACCAACATGGACAGAAATGTACCTTCAGAACATCTGGTTGAGTGAGACGATACTCAGAGTCAAGTAATTGACTCCGAGAGAAGCACTGTCAATAGAAGATGAAATCTGAAAAGATACTGCATAATGTAAGTCGTTAGTGGAGCGCGTGTGGATTACCGGCACACTAATGAGGACTCACAAAGAATATGCCAGTATAAAGGTACATGGGCCCGGGATTTCCCCGCCGGCATCTCGCAAGAAAGGATATTCAGATTCTCAAAATATGCCAAAGGATTGGATTTTAAAAAGGGGCTGAAAGATATCCATTAAGATGTCAGAAAGGTTTGGATTCTCAAAATGTGCCAAAAGTTCTGGATTTTGTGAATAGTCCATAACCGTGTCAAAGCCAGTGGGAGTGTTGCTGTTACATAATGTTTCTAGGAAACGTCTCTTTTCATTACAAAGTGTAATGACTTGGTGATAAGAGACGGATCGCTATGAAAGACTTAATAAGAGATACGGCATACTCAGGTGGTTATAAACGTCTATGAGATAGATCAAAACTCTGCCAAGATGATCTTGATGAGACTCAAGATGCATGGCTCAGGAAAATAGTTTCCTATCATTGCAAGGTGTAATGATTTGGCATACAAAGAAGGTGCAGCATACTCACATAATCCATAGACATCTATCAGATAGATGTTGTCATCAGTATGGACCTGGCCATAGTAAGCATGATCTTGATAAAATTCGAGAGGCATGGAAAAGAGTCTCCAAAAGGAAGTCGTGACACAAGGATTATAAGTAATCCTAAGATTCCAAAAGATTTTGGAATAGGACTGGATCGAATCCAACAAGTTTCTTGGATCAATCGGAAGTGCCATGAACATGTCTTGATGACTTAATGCTTAGAGCATAGTGAGTCAGATTCAGGATATGACCTGGCTGGGAATACTTGATGGATTTTGAACATACGTGAGAGATCATTGGAAAATGATTGGGGAGAATATTGATAACAAATTTGAAAAGAGTTTTCAAATAAGGACTTAATGGTTAAAGAATTTCGTTGGCATTCCGATGGAGCGCGTGTGGCTCACCGGCACATCGTAACACCTCGAAATAGTCTTAGGGTGCAGTTATGTGGACTAAAAATCCCGAGAACCATGGAAAGTCACAGTACATAAAATGGAGTAGTTAGTGAGAATGACAGTATGACCAAAATTGAAATATCATCGGAAAGATATCCGATCGGATAAAGTGTATGACATTTGAATATATAGAAAGAGTAAAAGGTCAAGTAGACATAGATACATAACTCGAATTAAATAGTTTAAAAGGAATCTAGAAACCGATAATAGTTTATGTAAAATCCGACTTGGTGATTACCTCGTGGAGACTTGGTAATTAGGCAATAGTAGCCACCAGTCAGATTTTAAGTTTCAATTTTGCATGTTTCACTTCCCGAATAATTTGATTATTCAAAAGGTCCACAGTCGCTCATACTTTTCGGGAGTAAGTATGAACAAAGACTGTCGTGAATTGGTTTTTAGATTGTCTAAGGAGTTAGACATTGCAGTAAGACTGCTACAACGTTCATGAGTACTTAGAAATAGAGATTTGAGTATTGGATAAACCCGCGCTCAACAGATTGCTTCATGGATTACATCACGAGCAATGTTGAGACGATAATATCGTATGATCTTGAAGCGGAGACATATGAGTTGAAATTTACGAATCGGTTGTGCATTGATAATGCGAAAACGCATCGGTAACTCGATGTTACAAACGCATTGTTGTGTACGATTTGATAAGTAAAAGACACAACCATATGAGTCAAAGCTTATTCGTTCCTTGACCCTGATGGGAAACAGATATCTGTAGGCCTCTCGATGATTTTGAAGTTGACTTAAGTGCTGGCCAGCCGGGACTAAATCGATGTGTTCAATTAGAAGTCTAAAAGTCATAAGCAGAATCGGAAATCGGGAAACAGAGTATCAGAAGGAGATTGATCTCAATCCATGTCTCGTGTTTGGAAATATCTTGTTGGACGAAGGATCAAATGATCACTTATCTTTGGACGGAACTGACTAGGTCAGAGTTCAGCAGCAGTTTCTAGGAAGCTGCAGGTTGTTTATTAATCAGAAGATAAATTAAAGTCATTGACTTATCCAAGTGGGAGACTGTTGGATTAGGTGTCTAAGCCATGACTTTACAACTATATTTATCTTGTTAATTGAAGCAAAGTCCATTTGGGTTGCCCTCATAGCTGGAGGTCAGGATAGAGTTCGGTAGAGTAAAATGTTGATTTATTAATTGTGTAATGAATCAATAGAATTAATTAAATGGATTATTAATATATTTAAGTGTTAATATATTAATTAGAAACTATAATAATTAATTAAGATTTAATCTAGAATTAATTGGATTTAATTTAGTGATTAAATTAATTAATTAAAAGTGTGAGGACTAGTTTGTATTTATTCAATAGTTGAATAACTGGCAAAGAGAAGTCCAGGGGCCAAAAGTGGCGCCACCCTTGGAGGCTTCTCTAGGGTTGGCAAAAACCCTAATTAGGGTTTAGGGATCTGGTCCAAGTGGTCAACAGGCTTGCCCACTTGGAGGCTCTTTAGGGTTTCAGGTGTAACCCTAGGAGGCTATAAAAGGAACCCTCTGGCTCCCCATTATTCACGCCAACTTCAACCAAGATTACTCTGCTGGACTGTCTTCTCCATTGCTGTGGGTATGACTTGCATCTGAGGCAGGATACTTTTGCTGCTAGCTTCAAGAACAAGATTCAAAGTTTGGTTCATCTGATTTAAACTTTAGAATTAATTGTTGGCCTTTAGGTTTTTAGTTTATTATCTTCATAGAAGAAAACATAGATCTTTCTAGGGTTGCATGTGAACCATAAGAGTTTTTGTGTTCATTGTTTGCTAGAAAACCCTTCATCAATCACTTTACTCAATATGTGGCCCCACAAAATACGTGGTCTCAACCACATTTACTAAGCAATTAACTCAATCTCTAGGCCAATAAGGCCTACATGAACCACTCTAGGTTCTCTCGATTATAAACACAAGGTACTCTTTATGTGGTTACTCAAATGTCCTCTGACATTTCTTTCACAAATATCTCATTATGTGACAA
This sequence comes from Cichorium intybus, assembly GCA_023525715.1. Classification (NCBI taxonomy): domain Eukaryota; kingdom Viridiplantae; phylum Streptophyta; class Magnoliopsida; order Asterales; family Asteraceae; genus Cichorium; species Cichorium intybus. The sequence continues at coordinate 102,044,209 of CM042009.1, forward strand.
CTCCAAACCACATAATTCAACACTCAACATGTCAACTCATAATCAGCTATAGTGGGCAATCAACTACACACTCACTGTCTTTCTCAACTCATACTCTTTTGGCTATCTCAGCCATTCATTTTAATCAATCAATATGTGGTCTCAACCATATAGTACTCGTACACATAAATCTCGTCACATCTGTGAAACAACAAACACTATATATATAATATTATAATTTATATATTTTTCACCATGTATATACTCATTATACACTCTCCTCCATGGTTTCTAAGTAATCGCCAAGCAACCACTTATAATCTTAATTATACATAATCACAAAGCACACATTATGTGATATGTAAATCTTACCTCAAGTGGACACGAGATTCTCATCTCGATGCCAATTACTACATTTTTATAACAACAATTCTCTAACACATGTAATTTCAATTGATCTTTTATGTGTCCACATATTTTACACATAATCTATTACATGTATTATCAACAATTAAATACGCGTGACACGTTACAACTAACATGTTAAGTAAATTACTTACATACCTCATAGCAAAAAAATCTCGTCTCCTCATTAGTTGAAACTTACGTTACAGCTAACATGTTAAGTAAAATTACTTACATATCTCAACTCTTAGCTCATGCTCAGCTTATGCTCATACTCTTTTTCATAATCAGTTGGAATTTTGCCTCAACCGGGATCTCATCTGATCATCAGTTGGAATCTCGCCATCAGCTAGGATTTCATCTCAATTAGTATTTCATCTCGTATTCAGTTGACATCTCATTATCAACTGTAATTCTTGTCTCCTCGTTAGCTGATATCTTATATCAGCCAAAATCTCGTCTTATCATCCACTATTGGTCCAACCGGCTCCGACCAATTTCTCAACTTATCCTTCATCTGACTCCATATCTGTATTTACACACAAAAAACAACAATAAGAAATATAACATATAAGTTATACTTAAATCGTAAACTAAAATCTGCAGCATTATCTCTTTCCAAGCATGTGATAGGGGCTCTCTCTTCACGGTTCAAGTCTAGGACTCTACACTCAAAGACCTAGTTCGCTTAAACCATCCTCTGAAGAGAATCCTGCAGATCCCTTGACAAAGGCTCTGAGTAGGATCAAACACAATCAGCATGCTAGGAGCATTGGATTGAGAGATGATATTAGTTTTAGTAGTTAGATAGTTATTTGAAACTTGTAACAATATAAATGTAATTAACTTTTGGTGATTTAATAATAGAGAATTATTTATTCATATTGTTTATTGCTGTTTGTCAATTGTTTATCATTGTGTTTCAATTTTGCATGTTTTACTTCCCGAATAATGTGATTATTCAAATATCCACAGTCGATCATACTTTTGGAAGTAAGTAGTAAATCAAGACTGTCATGAATTGGATTGTAGACTGTCTAATGAGTTAGACATAGCAATATCATTGCTACAACATTCATGAGTACTTAGAAATAGGGATTTGAGTATTGGATAAACCCACACTCAGATAATTATTTCATGGATTATATCACGAGTAATTCTGAGACGATAATATCTTATGGTTTTGAAGCGGAGACATATGAGTTATAATTTACAAGTCGATTTTTCATTGATAGTGCGTAAACGCATCGGTAACTCGATGTTATAAAACATGTTGTTGTGAGCGATTTGACTAGTAAAGGGTATAAGCATATGAGTTAAAGCTTATTCGTTCCTTTGCCCTAACTGGAAAAGAGATATATGTAGGCCTCTCGATGATTTGGCTTTGACTGAAAGTGCTGGCCAGCCAGGACTAAGTTGATGTGTTCAATTAGAAGTTTTATGTCATATGCAAATCAGAAATCGGGAAACAGAGGATTGGCTGAGATTGATCTTATCCATGTCTCTAGACCGGACAATATATCGGAGAACGAAGGATCATATGATAACTTATCTTTGGACAGAACAGACTGGGTCAGAGTTCAGCAGCGGCTTTTTGGAAGTTACAATTTGCTAATCAATTTAGAAAGCTATACTGGTAGTTATAGTCATAGACTTATCCAAGTGGGAGACTGTTGGATTAGGTGTATAAGTGATGACAATAATTAGTATATATATTTAATTGATAGTAGCAAAGTCCATTTGGGTTGCCCTCTTAGCTGGCAATTTGACAGAATAACTAGAAGAGAGAGAGATTGATTTATTATGTGATTAATAAATCAATATAAATAAAATAAATAGTTTATTAATATATTATGTTGATAATATATTAATTAGAAATATTATTAATTAATTAATAATTAATTAGGAATTAATTGGAATTAATTTGGTGATTAATTGGATTAATTAAAAGTGAAGTGGCTGAATAGAGGATATAACTATCCTTTAAATCGAAAATAATAATAAGGATAAATAGAGTTTGAATTAAATGATAAAAGGTTTATCTCATTTGAATTCAAAAAGGTTTATCTTTAAGGTTTATCTGGTAACCACTTGGAGGCTATAAATAGGGGCTCCTGGCCACCTATTTTTTGCGCCACTTTCTCCCTGTCTTTGGAATCTCTTTGTTTTTCGACTTGCTTTCTTGGGTGTGACTTCATTTGAGGCACGACATTTGTGGTGCTAAGTTTCCAAGAATTGAACTAAAGGTTAGTTTTTCTTTTATATTCTTAAATTTCGATTGGCCTTAGGTATTTAGTTATATGTTCAAATAGTGAAAACATAGATCCAATTAGGTTGCATGTGAACTTAGGGTTTAAGTTTTGTTGTTTTGCATAAAACCTATCAGTAGCGTCGACGCGGATGTTGTCAAGATTGAGGGATACATTAGCGAACTGTACAGACTTGGTTATGTTGGGTTCTATGCAAACAATGAGCTTAAATCTTAAGTTCACATGCACCTTAATATGGGTCTATGTTTTTCTCAATTGAACTTATAACTAAGGCCAAAATAAAATTCATAAGGCATAAATTTAATACCTTTGACCTTTGGAAGCTAGCACCACAAGTGTCGTGCCGCTAATGGCACACACTCAGAACCTAGTAAGCAAGAAAGACTAGAGAGAGGGTGGTGGGGCCTTGTGTTTGGCGTGAATATGAGGGGAGGAGGAAGCCTTTATTTATAGTTTCTAGGTGATAAGCAATAAGGAGTATAACTGGCTTATTTAAATTCCTGATATGTTAAGGCTTTTATCACATAACTGAATCTAGTTATCACTGCAATAAATAATACCAATACGCATATATGGGTTTCGAAATTCACCATGCTCCAAGCCTGGAATTTTGTCCAACCCATTAGGTATTCTAGTTGTTTGTTGCTCAACTATTGAACAATTACAATTCAACCCCTGCACTTTTAATTAATCTAATTAATCCCAAAATTAATTCCAATTAATTTCTGATTAATTATTAATTAAATATTATGATTTCTAATTGATATATTATTCTCATAATATATTAATAAATCAATTTATCTCTCTCTTAATAAGTCATCTTTTTCTCTGCCAGTTATGAGGGCAACCCAAAAGGACTGTGTTGCTGTCAGTTAAGTATATTTCTAAATTATAGTTATGGCTTAGACACCTTAATCCAACAGTCTCCCACTTGGATAAGTCTATAACTATAATTCCATATAGCTTCCAAATTGACCTACAATTTGTAGCTTCCAAAAGTCCCTGCCAAATTCTGACCTAGTCAGTTACATGTCCTTAGATAAGCGATCATATGATCCTTCGTTCTACAAGATATCATTCGGACTTGAGACATGGATTAGAATCAATCTCAGTCCGATACTCTGTTTCCCGATTCTTGATTTGTGATGATATAGGACTTCCAATTGAACACATCAATTTAGTCCTGGTCACCGAGGGACCCACATATAACACTTTTCCCGTTAGGGCAAAAGGAATGAATAAACTTTGACTCATATGCTTGTGTCTTTTACTCATCAAATCACACACAACAATACATTTTAAGCATCGAGTTACGGATGCATAATCGACTTGTAAATTTCAACTCATATGTCTCCGTTTCAAGACCATAAGATATTATCGACTCAAAATTAATCGTGATATAATCCATGAAGTAATTCTCTGAGCGCGGGTTAGTCCAATAATCAAATCTCCATTTCTAAGTACTCATGAATATTACAGCAATTATCATTGCCATGTCTAACTCCTTAGACAGTCTACAATTCAATTTATGACATTCTTAATTCACTACTTACTTTCGAAAGCATGAGCAACTGTGGAGTTTTGAATAATCAATTTATTTGGGAAGTAAAACATGCAAAATTGAAACACAATAATGAAATATTGACAAATGGTAGTGGACAATACTCATAAATAATTCTCCATTAATTAATCACCAAATGTCAATTACATTTACTTTGTTACAAGTTTCGAAATAGCTATCTAAGTACTAAAAACTAATATCATCTTTCAGGGAAATGCTCCTAGCATGCTGATAGTGCTTCACCTTGCTCAGACCCTTTGTCAGAGGATCTGCAGGGTTGTCCTCAGATGATACCCTTTTCACAATAATGTGACCTTCTTCTACTCTATGTCTGATGTAATGGTACTTTCTGTCGATATGTCTGGACTTTCCATGATCTCATGGTTTCTTGCTTAAGGCCACCACTCCTTCATTATCGCAGAAGAGTTCCATTTGCTTCTGAATTGTCAGGACTACTCCAAGGTCACCGATAATTTTTTTAGCCAAGCCGCTTCCTTAGATGTTTCACTTGCAGGTATGTACTCTGATTCACAAGTTGAATCAGCCACCGTCTCCTGCTTGTAACTTTTCCATGTAACTGCTCCACCGTTTAACAGAAATACCTAGCCCAACTAAGACCGATAATTGTTTCTATTTGTCTAGAAGTTGGCGTCACTGTATATACTCAATCTCAACGTATCACTGTCACCAAGGACTAGGACCAAGTCTTTTTTCCTCTACAGATACTTGAGTATGTTCTTAACCGCTGACCAATGTGCCTTTCCCGGATTGCCCTGATAGCGACTGACCATGCTCAAGGCAAAGGCCACGTTAGGGCGGGTACATGTCATAGCGTACATCATCGACCCCACAATCGAAGTGTAAGGCACCTGACTCATTTCTGTTATTTCTTCATTTGTACCAGGACTTTGAGTCTTACTCAATTTGGCATTACTTTGGATTGGTAGCTCTCCTTTTTTGGAGTTTTCCATACGAAACCTCTTTAGTACTTTGTCCAAGTAAACACTTTAACTGAGTCCAATCACACTCTTCTTCATATCTCTCAATATTATTATCCCGAGAATATAGGCAGCTTCTCCCAGGTCTTTCATGGAGAAACACTTCCCAAGCCAAGATTTAACTTCTTGCAAGTTTGGAATGTCATTTACCATGAGCAATATGTTATCAACATAAAGTACCAAAAAAGTGACTGTACTCCCACTAGCCTTGATATACACACAGAACTCATCTTCACTCCTAGAGAATCCAAACTCTTTGTCTTTCTCATGGAAGCAGAGATTCCAACTGCAAGATGCTTGTTTTAATCCGTAGATTGATTTCTCAAGCTTACACACTCTATTAGGAAACTTTGCATTTACAACACCCTCTGGCTGATTCATGTCAACATCCTCAACAAACTTCCCGTTAAGGAAAGCGGTCTTGACATCCATCAGCCAAATTTCATAATCATGAAATGCAGCTATGACGAGCATTATCCTAGTAGACTTTATCTTGGCCATTGGTGAGAAGGTTTCCTCATAGTCAACCCCAGGGGTTTGAGTGAAACCTTTCGTAACCAGCTGTGCTTTGAAAGTGTGTACCTTTCCATCCATGTCAGTCTTCTTCAGCAAGATCCATTTGCACCCAACTGTCTTTCGACCTAGTACATTGTCAACCATGTTCCAAACTTGATTGTCATACATGGACTTGATCTCGCTGTCCATTGCCTCTTTCCATATAGTAGCCTCAGGGCCTGCCATTACTTCCTTGTAGTTAGCTAGTTCATCCAGATTTACCAGTGTAGCATCATTGATAAACGTGTGACCATCTGAAGTGATATGGAATCCATAAAACCCTGGGTGCATGCTAACTCTACCGGAGCGTCTAGGAGGTAATGAAGTGTTTATTGGTTCAACAGGAACTCTGGTTCCTCTGGTTGAGTGCTAGTGTTATTTAAGGTTTCTTCAACGGTTGACTCTTGAATTTCTACAAGGTCAATGGTACTCCCACTGTCCTCTTTGAATATGATCTCTTTCTCTTGAAAGACTCCTCTTCGTGCTACAAAGACCACGTCCTCATTTGGACTGTAGAACAAATATCCAAAGGACTGCTTTAGGTAACCAATGAAATAACATCTCTCACTTCTGGCTTCTAGTTTTGCATGAGTTTCTCGTCTTACGAAAACTTCACAACCCCAAACTTTGATATGTGCCAAAGAGGGAAATTTCCCTATTCAAATTTCTTGAGGTGTTTTGGCAACCTTTGGACAAGATTGAGGATATGGGCGGCTGTCTCTAAGGCATACCCCTAGAAGTGAATAGGAAGAGAAGCTTGACTCAGCATGGAACGAACCATGTCCAACAAGGTTTAGTGGCCTCTCAACAACACCATTTAATTGAGGTGTACTGGGAGGGGTCAACTGTGAAACTATTCGACATTTATTAAGATAGTCTAGGAACTTGATACTAAGATGCTCACCGCCTCTATTGAATCTAAGCATCTTTATCTTCATGTCAAATTGATTCTCGACTTCATGTTTAAACTCTTTGAACTTTTCAAAGGTTTCTGACTTTTGCTTGATTAAGTAGATATACCCATATCTGCTGTAATCATCAATAAAAGTCACATAAAATCGATTTGCATCTCTTGCGGTTGATTTGAAGGGTCCGCACACATCGGTGTGTACGAGATCCAGCGGACCTTCACCTCTTTCACAAGACCCTTTGAAAGGTGATTTTGTCATCTTTCCCAAAATACAAGAGTCGCATTCATCATCTAGCCTTAAGTCAAATGTTTCCAACACTCCATCCTTTTGGAGTTGGGCTATATGTTTCTTGTTAATGTATCCAAGACGACAATGCCACAAGCCTGCTTTATCTACACCATTAGATGAATCAATTTGAAATACAATATTACCTAAGTTGTCTACACACATCACAGTTTCATACACACCATCACAAGGTAAGACATTAAATATAAAAACACCATTTTTATAAGCCGAAATAGATCCATTCACATTATCAAATGAATATCTATATCCTTGTCTAAATAAAGTTTGAAATGAAATAATCTTACGAGCCATTTCAAGCGAGTAGCAACAATCAATATAATCTAATCTAACATCATCACTAAGCAGAAGACTATAAACTCCAATCCTGGTGATAGGTGACGATCTCCTGTTACCCCTGATCAAGTTCATCCTTCCATGCTCCATCTCCTTACTTTCTTTTAGTCCATGTAGATCAGAACAAATGTGAAAACCACATCCTGTATCTAGGACCCAAGGATGAGAAGATGATGAGTTATTAGAGATAGTGTATATACCTGTAGACGATGATTTTACTTTGCCATCCTTGATGTCTTGAAGATATTTAGGCAGCTTCGTTTCCAGTGTCCCTTCTCATTGCAGTAGAAGCAATCGGCTTCTTTGGATTCGAGACAGGAGGAACGTCAGACTCGGACTTTGCCTTTGAGCCATTGCTAGATGACCCGACATGGGACTTTCCTTTCCAGTTCTGTTTTGGGGGATCCTTCCTCTTCTTCCCCTTTCCCTGTCCAATAGCCAAAATGGGAGCGATGCTAGAAGCGGAGGATACATCTTTACCCTTCATTCCAGCTTCAGTGATCCGTAGCATGTTGTATAACTATGCAAGAATGGTCTCACTGTTGTTCAAATGATAAGCCAGGATAAACTGATCAGAAGAACCCGAGCAACGAGTTCAGGACTATGTCAATAGCCAATTCCTCGTCAAAGTGTACATTCAGTTTCACAAGGCGTTCCACGTATCTTTGCATTCTTTGCATGTGGCCGCATACAGACTGTCCCTCCTTTATTTTATAGGCCATGAGTGCTTTAACCACTTCATACTTTTCCTGACGAGCTCACTTATGGAACTTTTCCATAAGGTCCTTCATCATCTTGTATGGCCAGTAGTCCTTATTGAACCTTTTCAATTTGGGGACCATAGTGGCGACCATGATGCACGCCACTTTGGTGGCATCGTCGTAGTGTTTCTTGTTTGAGGCACATTCCTTAGGAGTAGCGGTTTCTTGATCGATCTCGATGAGCTCCTTTTTGAGAAAATACTCTTTGTCCTCGAACCTAAGCGCCATCTTGATCTTTTGCATCCAATCGTTATAGTTGGTGCCATCTAATGTCACCTTCGAACATATTGAAAGGATCGATGTGAAGTTGGTGTTATGGTTGGAGTGGGGAGCGGATGGAGTACCAGAAGCATCAGGAGTAGACATCTATAAAAGAAGGTTGTTTTACTTAGATAGGGACAATCCTTAATATTTAACCCAATAATAAATATTAAGGCTAGGATCAACTATGTGATTGACAACTTAGAAGAGGGATGCCGTAATCTAATTGCAAATCACATAAAGGTAGGTAAATGACGATTACCAATTCCACCACGGAAGATAATCATATAAAGTGTAATTCCTAGATATTTTGAGATTCATTGAAATAATCAATGGCATGTTTAATCTTGGATTATGCCCTTCTGTTTGTGACTGTGATGTCGAGGATCACAAACAAGGTGTGAATAACCATGCAAATCACTTGGTAACCTCATTTTCGTTTATCATCTCGATTGATGTACCGGTTAACCACACGTGCTCCATCAACAATAATAATTTATGAGATACCCATTACCACTCTTTATGAATCCCCATTAGTGTGCCGATTAACCACACACGCTCCACTAACGATTCATAAAGCGTAATGTGTGATTTCATGGGTTAGCATACTATTCACATTTTCCTAAAGTAACTAGATGGGATTTTATTAAGGTTCTAGTACTCTGTCTAATAACATTATACTTTTAATGAGATTAGGTTTGTCCCATTAAACCCGTTCTGCTAACGACACTCTACTGATCAAGGAAGCGGTGGGTGAGAGTGGACACTCATTCAACCATCATTTTATAGACAGTTTCCTTATACCCCCTTATAGACCAGTTTTGTGAATGAGGCATACTAGCGATTTGACTGACTTAATCTTATATATAAATATTAATCTTATAATAATATATATAAGATGTATTGATTTATCTTTTAGTCAACTATTAAATAAATTAAATCAATGTAGGATTAACAAATTAAATCAATTAATTTAATCCTATCCTTGCCACTAAATTTTTCAAAAATAAGGGCCAAGGGTTTCCAGTTATTAACTAATCATGTTTACCAAAAATGGAAAAACCCTAAGGAGGCACATACAATTTTCGAAAAACAAAGGGTGGAGGCTAGGGTTTCTAAAACCCTTGTATTAGTCGACATTTATGGGTGCAAGGGTTTAATTTCTATAAACCCTAAAATCCAATTTTCTATTATAACAGTTCAACAGAAAAACAACATGGCTCTGATACCACTGTTGAGTTTTATGCAAACAATGAGCTTAAATCTTAAGTTCACATGCACCTTAATATAGGTCTATGTTTTTCTCAATTGAACCTATAACTAGGGCCAAAATAAAATTCATAAAGAATAAATTTAATACCTTTAACCTTTGGAAGCTAGCACCACAAGTGTCGTGCCTCTATTTATAGTTTCCAGGTGATAAGCAATAAGGAGTATAAATGCCTAATTTAAATTTGTGATATGATAAGGCTTTTATCATATAACAAAATCTACTTATCACTGCCATAAATAATGCCAATACCCATATATGGGTTTCGAAATTCACCAGGCTCCAAGCCTAGAATTTCGTCCAACCCATTAGGTATCGCAGTTGTTTGTTGCTAAACTATTGAACAGTTACAATTCAGCCCCTGCACTTTTAATTAATCTAATTAATTCCAATTAATTTCTGATTAATTATTAATTAAATATTATGATATCTAATTAATACATTATTCTCATAATATATTAATAAATCAATCTATCTCTCTCTTAATAAGTCATCTTGTTCTCTGCCAGTTATGAGGGCAACCCAAAAGGACTGTGCTGCTGTCAATTAAGTATATTTCTAAATTATAGTTATGGCTTAGACACCTTAATCCAACATGTTATCCTATTGATCGGGAGTTGAGCTTCAACATTTTCCTCGACTCGCTGACTAACCAGTATGATCTATCAATTCAGATGTATAGAAAGGGTAAACAAGACAAGTCTATCATGGATATACATTCGATGTTGACTCTGTATGAGTCGTTGATAGAGATGCATAGTTCCACGGATATAGCTACTTCTGAATTGAGTCCGATTCGAAGAGATATCAAGAAGAAAAGGTCTGAGGAAACCAGTGGGCCAGTTATGAGATGTCTCAAGCTGGGAATTCATAGGGTCGAATATAGTCACAGAAATATTGGAAGATGCTCTAAGGTCAAATGGGTTGGCAACTCAGGTATATCTAAAAACTTCTGATCCTTAATTCCTTAATGTAGGATGTGTTTCTCACATTTTTTTGTATGCAGGAACTAAGTAGGATGCGGGAACTTGAAGCATAGGAGCTCATTCAGATCATGAGAGAGAGAGAAGCATTGCTGCTGTTACAGGATCGGGATCACATGCTCATGCAGATTTTGATGTTTAGTTAGATATTTGACTCTGTTATTAGCTAGTAGTTGCATATGACATTGTCTTCATATTTTTCATTGTTTGAGGATATTTATTTTAGATTTAGTAAAAATATTGATATTTGTCTTTTATAAAAGCATGGTTGTTTTATATTATCCTTACAATGTTGTATGAATGTGTTGGTTGCATAGATACTAATAATTTGAATGTTGATGCATCCAAAGGTGTGTTGGATATATGATTGTGTTTGCATGATTGTTTGCATTAGATTTAAATAAAAATTGCATCACCTAAAGATCCAAGTGGACAGGAGTTTGGAATCATTTGACTTATAGTCATATGATGAATGCAGCTCTAAATTAAATTAGGAAAATTTAACAAATACATAATTCACATAAAGATGTGAAAGAAGTTAAGATTATAGGGAAATATCCACACCGGTTCTTGTGGACTGTCCAGATCTGCCACTAGACACAATTAGTTATAGTTCATTGTATATGCTAAAATGGTTTAGCAAATATAACCTTGTTTTTGGATTAAACACTAGCTAGAAACTTTGAATTGTTCAAAGGTTTCAAAATGAAGTACAAAATCAACAAAGAAAAAACATCTGAGCAATGAGTCTTAGAACATCATGGGGAACTGAGAAACGGTTTCACAGTCATCTCCTTGCAAGAACACTACAAGTATTATGGTGTGTCTTAAAGGAGAAATCGAACATTGCTTGATATGATTCGATCCGCGATGTGTCGGGATATACTTCCAATTAGTTTCGAAAGATTAGATATTCCAAAAGAGTTAGAACATAAGAACCACAAATACCTTGTACCACATTTCAACTAAGTAGGTTGTACAGCCACCATCTGAAATGTGAAGTGGGGTTCATCCCTCACCAGCACATGTGAAAGTATGCGGTTATGAAGTGTTCATCCAAAACTCATAACTAGCCTAACACAATAAGAAAGTGTTCATCCAAAACTCATAACTAGCCTAAACCCAATAAGAAAGTGTCGTTTCATTGGTCATCCCGCAAGTCCTTTTTATACTTATTTTACAAGTTAATTGAGAACAAAGTGTATGTCTCTCAAATACGAGTCGTTCTTCGAAAAGAGCTCATATCCAAAGACGCCAGTAGGAGTAAAAGAATGATATTGAAGGAGTTCAAGAGTCAGCTAATGAAAAGAACCTTTAGTTAACACTAGTACTTAAAGGCTTAGAATCCCGTTAAGAGAACCAGACATACTTCCACCTCTATGAAAATCCAGTAGAGTTAGTCACTCACAAGAAGATTATGTCTCATATTACTGAAAGTGATACACTGATTACTGGTAAAACACTAGGTTATTAAGAAAAAGTTATTCTGCTACATGGAAGCATTGGCGAACCCGGTTGCTGCCAAATGAAAGAGAACTTAGATAGTGAGACTCAATCTATGTTTTGAAATTGATTGATCTTACAACTGGCCTAAAAGTCAGAGGGAGTAATTGGATCATCAAAAGAAAAATAAAATGAATAGGAATGTATACATATTCAAAGCAAGACTGGTTGAGTAGGGCCATACTCAGATTCAAGAAGTTGATTTTGAGGAAAGGCACTCTCATTAGTAGCTGAGAAAGAATTTGTTAGGATAATATTTTCCAAATGTAAATTTTATGTAACATGGAAAAGTGGATGTTTTGAGACCGCTTTCCTTAAATGGAAAACAAAGGGGTTGTGTGTAAGGTGCAACCAAGAGGTTTTTGAACATGCCAAATATCCAATAGAGTGTACAAAGCCTGAAAAATTTGTCTGTAGAATCAAACAAGCAGTTCGCTGAAGAAATCTTTGCAATCATAAAAATACCATAGAGTTTGGATTTTCATGTAGCATAAATGAATCTTGTAATCATGTCAGAGCTAGTGGGAGTAAACTTGTAGTCTTCCTTGAAATATATAACATACACCTTATATGAACCATTTCTTATTGTTACAAAGTGTAATGACTTGGTTTTGAGGAATGTCTTCGCTACAAAGATCATGGGAGATACAATAGACATACGTGGTATAAGAATCTATAGAGATAGATGAAAACGTCTTAAGGGACTTATCAAAAATACATATAGAGTATGATGTTGAAGAAATTCAAGATACATGACTCAAAGAAAGGGGTTTTATGACCATGACATAGAATTGATTGTCTGGTACTATAGAAGCACTGGAAAAAATGAGTTGAGTCCCATGAGCTTCTGTTATAGGATTCATCATAGGTGTCATAACATGTACTTGTACTGAAAACTTATATGCTTCGAGCACAGTAAGACAGTTTCTAGACAAACTTGGCAAAAGCCATTGGACTGTGGTTGAAAGCATTACTAAATCATACATAATAAAGACAAAGAGTTTTGTTTAGGATGAATGAGAATGTAATAATTTGGAAAAGTTCTAAATCTGAGATGTTGGAAGCTTGACTCATTAATGTGGCCTTATGACTATTTTGTAACGATAATTACGTGTTGAGTACAATTATGCATTGTACCATAATTTGCCATAATGACATTTCATCCCTAGATCTACATATATGTAGTATGATGGATATGACATTGTTCTATAACTTGAGGGGCTAATTTGTGTGGTTCTATATTCTTTCCCATAAGGTGTAACTCACGAAATAAATAAGCATAGCATACCAAAGATCAAAATTTAATTTGAGGGTTTTTTCGTATGTCCTCCAATTCACTATAAAACATCATATGATCATGTATGTTATACTGTCAATTTCTCCATCCATCAGAGAAGTCACTAGGGCACCATTACGGGAAGTAGAGAGAATCACAAAGTGGCATTGTTTTCTTCAAATTAACACCTTCAAGTAAGTATAATTGATCCTGATTATTCTTATAAAATCCTTCATGTGGTATCAGAGCATGGTTTGATTTTTGATTTTAATTGTTATGCCCTAAATTCATTTTATGTATGATTTGTGACAAGCCATATCACATTCTGGAAACCAATATTCTCTTGTCGTTTACGACAAAATATGTTAATTTCATATGAAGTTTTTTTTAATCATTGCCTTCCAAAACATTCTAAAGTAGAGTGATGATTACCGAGACAAGCGATTAAAAGTATTCGTTTTGCTGGCATGTACCTTATTAGAAACCAAACGCCTTGAAATCGTTTGCTATAAATCGATATCTAGTTGTATCTCCGATGATGGACAGAGTTGACGTCTAAGTTCAATAAGTGAGGGTTTGGCAAAAAAAAAAAATTTGATTGGTCTATAATTTAGCCAGAATGATAGGAGATTTCGTTGATCTCAAATCTCAACATTTCCTTCATGGGCCATATATGTTTTTTTTCCTTGATGTTAGAATTAAATTGAAATATTATACAATAAATAAATATATAAAACTAGTAATATTCATTGGTAACTATGGTCTGGAAGTAACACTATATTTCATCTATTTTTATGAAGTATACATCGAAATAATATGGGTACCCACATGTTCTTTGTTTAGCTTTATTTTGAATTATGTTTATGCATCAATAAAACAAAGACTCAATTACAGATTGTATATTTATTATTTTATACATCATTGTTGATGTATGTGGAATAATACCCTCTTAGGGTTTGCATTAATTATCATCGGTATAAATAATACAGAGATTAGGAATATTACATAAAGGACCCTCATCTATACACACAAATATAAAACCAACACAGAACATATAAAACTATACAATTAACACTCCCCCTCAGTTTGAGCGGGAGGTTCCCTGATGGTCAAACTGTCCCGAAAATCCAAAAAGAGCTGTGTAGGAAGTCCTTTAGTAAAGATATCTGCAAACTGATGAGCCAACGGGACATGCTGCACACGAACTTGACCAATAGCAACACGTTCCCTGAAAAAATGCAAATCTATTTCCACATGTTTGGTTCGTTGGTGCTGAATCGGGTTAGAAGCTAAATACATGGCACTCACATTGTCACAGAAGACAACCGTAGATCGAGTTAAAGGGCAGGAGAGCTCAAGGAGTAAGTTGCGTAGCTATGCAGTTTCTGCAACCACATTAGCTACGCCACGATACTCAGCTTCTGCGCTAGACCGAGAGACAACGTGTTGTCGTTTAGAGGACCATGAGATGAGATTATCACCAAGATAAACTCAGAACCCAGACGTGGACCGACGTGTTTGACGACAGCCAGCCCAATCAGCATCAGAGTATGAAACCAAACGATCGACATGAGACGGACGAATGAGGAGACCATGACGAAGAGTACCCTTGAGATATCGCAGGATACGCTTGAGGGCAAGAAAGTGTGGTTCACGGGGGTCATGCATAAAGAGGCAGACCTGCTGAACCGCATAAGCAATATCAGGACGTGTGAAGGTCAGATATTGAAGGGCCCCGGCTAAGCTTCGATATAAGGTCGGGTCAGAGACCGGCTGACCAGATGAGGAAAGCTTCAGTTTAGTGTCCGTCGGAGTGCTGCATGAGTTGCAGGAGAGCATATCAGCTCGTGATAAAATCTCCTTAGCAAAAGTGGTTTGAGAAAGAAACAGACCGTCGGATGAGCGAGTGGCAGCAATGCCGAGAAAGAAGGAGAGAGGGCCAAGATCCGTCATGGCAAACTCAGTCGAGAGGCGAGTAATAACGCTCGTGATGAGAGTGGGACTGGAGGCCGTAAGGATGATGTCGTCGACATACAGAAGAAGATAAATGGTCTCAGAAGCACAATGGAAGGTGAACAGGGAGGAGTCAGAACGACTGCTGGCGAAGCCAATAGAGGAGATGAAAACAGCAAACCGCTGATACCACGCACGAGGAGCCTGCTTAAGACCATATAAGGCCTTTCGTAGGCGACACACGTGGTCAGGAAAGGAGGGATGAACATAACCAGGAGGCTGCTTCATGTAGACCTCTTCGGTAAGATCACCATGAAGAAAGGCATTTTTGACATCAAGCTGATGAATAAGCCACTGACACGATATGGCAATGCTGAGAACGGTGCTAATGGTGGCGGGTTTGACAACAGGGCTAAACGTGTCATCAAAATCGAGGCCGGGTTGTTGGGAGAAACCCTGAGCAACGAGCCTGCCTTTGTAACAGTCAAGATTACCGTGAGAGTCAAATTTGTGGCGGTAAAGCCATCGACATCCAACAATGTTGGCAGAGGGGGGACGCGGAACAAGATCCCATGTGCGATTGTCAGTGAGGACTGACATCTCAGCATCCATAGCGATTTTCCAATTTGGATCACACATGGCCTGAGCAGTGGATCGAGGAATCGGAGATACGGTGTCAGTGGCGGACAGATTAAGGAGGACACGAGGTTTCAGAGAACCAATGCGTAGGCGAGTGGTCATGGGATGACGGGTGGAACTAGGAGCAGGAGGAGGAGAGGGATCACGAGGAGAAGAAGGAGGTGGCGCCACGGGATCGTGTGTGGATGGTGCCGAAGGACGGGTAAGAGTGGGTGGCGGATCATCATCAAGGGTAAAGTGATCATAGTCGGAGGCAAGGGGGGCGGGATGAAAATCAGAATAGGGAAAGTGATCTTCATCAAAGACAACATGGCGAGAGATGATGACCCGTTGGGTAACAAGATCAAGGCATTTATAGCCTTTATGATCAGGAGCGGGACCCAGATAGACACACGCAGACGATCGGGGGGATAGTTTGTGAGGAGCGGTGGAAGCAGTATCTTTTAACCATTTTTTTGACAAAAGAACATTTTTAAGAAGAAATTTATTTTGAGAAAAAGGAAGAAAAGAGTGTCCAATGTGAGTAGCCGGAATTATTGCACCATTACCAACCATAATAGATTTAGAATTGCAAGGAGTCATGGAAAGCATGTTTACTTGATTAAAACTCATGTGAGAACTAGCCCCGGTGTCCATGTAGTATTGGTTGTCCGGAGGAGGTTGAACGGACATAGCTTGAAAAACCGCAGCCAGATCCGTGGGCTGTGAAGAGTGCGGCTGTCCGGCGGGTGCGAAAAACTGACCATTGGGCTGAATCACAGGAGTGTTGGGCCTAGCAAAATGAGTTGTGGGCTGCCCAAAAAAAGCGTGATGTTGGGATGTGGCTGCTGGGCTGCCGGCGCTAAAAGGAGGATGAGATTGGGCCGGCAGGTGGGCTTGTGATGCGTGGGAATTAGCTACAGCAACAGAAGGCAGCAAGGCTCCATTTGGTGGGGCATAAGTATAATTCCAAGTGGCTGGGGGCAAACCGTAAGGTGTATTGGCACCAAATAAATTATATGGTTGCTGAATTTGAGAGAATACACCTGGATGGGTCCCCATAATTCCTGCAAAATTTGAACTTTGACTTGCGTTTGTACTTGAAAAATTGTTAGTAGTAGAAGAAGAACTAGAATTGCACCCCCCCCCCCCTTGGAAGTAACCCGATTGCCATTACAATTTTTATTCCATTTATTTTTAGATTTTCCGGATTGTTGGGAGGAATAAAGAGCGGTAGTGGTGGTGTGGGTAGGGTCGGGTAATATTTCGGTGTGCTCTTCGCGGGTTTCATGGAGTAAGAGCATGTTCTTTGCTTCCAAAAAAGAGGGAAAGGGCTTTGTATTTGTAACTACATCGATGATACTTTGGTAAGAGGATGGGAGACCACGAAGGATTTGCATAACAAGTTCAACATCGGAAATGTCGGAGTCTACATCGTGTAAGGCATCGGCAATGTGTTTAAGGTTATGGCAATATTCTTGAATGGAAGATGCACCTTTTTTGTATTCCAAAATTGTTCTTGTAGCTGTAACATTCGTGGCATTTTATTATTGAGGAAAAACTCATGTAAATTATCCCATAGATCTTTAGCAGTGCATGTATCGATAGTTATAACTTGTAAAACGGTGGGATCGCACGTGGAATAAAACCAAGATTTTACACGTGAATCAATCGAGTGCCAATCCTCATCATCATCACCTTTAGGTTTAGAGGTACCGGTGATGTGACCAAGGACCTTAGCACCTTGACAAATGTCTTTGAAAATACGACACCACAATTTAAATTTCGAGCCATCGGGAGTCAATTTAAAGCTAAATTGGTTATAGACATTGGTGACCGCATAAACAAGTTGTTAGGAAGTCGGGGCTAAAGTGGAGGATGAGGCGGGTGTGGTCATGTGAACCCGGAAAATCCAAACACAATATGGAAAAAAAAACGCAAAAGTAAACAAAG
The DNA here is from genome assembly GCA_023525715.1 of Cichorium intybus. Classification (NCBI taxonomy): domain Eukaryota; kingdom Viridiplantae; phylum Streptophyta; class Magnoliopsida; order Asterales; family Asteraceae; genus Cichorium; species Cichorium intybus. The sequence continues at coordinate 102,062,105 of CM042009.1, forward strand.
AACTAACCATGGGAAGAGGGAATGTAGCAAATCTACTACACCAAACCGTGAGAAGGATGCGACATGGAGGCAGAAACGCAGCCAAGATGCGGAAGCAATGTGGTGATCGGAGATAGTAGTAGTACACAAGCCGTGAAGCAGTGAACGTGATCAATTGAGTAGAGAAAAAAAAAAGAAAAAAAATGCGAGAGGCTGTAGATCACGCAAGAAGGGTTTTACGGCTCTGATACCATGTTGATGTATGTGGAATAATACCCTCTTAGGGTTTGCATTAATTATCATCAGTATAAATAATACATAGATTAGGAATATTACATAAAGGACCCTCATCTATACACACAAATATAAAACCAACACAGAACATATAAAACTATACAATTAACAATCATCAAAACATCTATTGAATGTCTACACTTATACGTCAACCTTTCATGGTGATTTTCAAATCATAAATTTTTAATCATCTTATACGTAATACTAAATCACAAGTGGTTTTCATGGAAGTTGGTTAATTCAATGGCTTAAAAACATGTGCAAACCTAGAGACTTAAGGCTAAAAGGTTAAACCCTCGTGTATAGACTCAAGATGATTGTGTTATTTATTTGGCCATCAATTGGCAATTATAAATGATTTTTCTTGTACAGAATATGATGCCATGAAACACAATATGTTACAAATTATCTTACTGTTTTAATGGATCGCAAAGTTCCCACTTAATTATTGTGGCTATGTACTATAAAAAGATGTCACTTTTCTTATTTCCTAAATGGTAGTCTATCAAGTTTAAGATTGGTTTACGACCCACAAAATTACCATGTATAAACTTAACAACGATTCTGTGTTATGACTTGATCCGTGGGACCAAATTTCTGTTCTTGTCTATTTTATTTGTCCCTAATTTTTCATTGTATAATTTGGTTAGTAACTTCACTTATTTATTGATGAGTCTTATTAGACTTAAGTGACTAGACCAATAGAATGTACATAGTATTTTAAATTGGGGTCACTAAAACATAACTAGACCCGACTACTAATCGATAAGTGGTAACTTTTATGTTATGCTTAAGTGACTGGACCAAAGAAAGGTTTCTTAACTTTCCATTTTAGTTTATTAAACACCACATTAAGCAATTGTTTGAGTTGTTATCCAAGGAACCCAAAGGCTAATTGGATGATGACTCTTACAATGAATTTTAAGCATAATATGCATAAGTGTTTTATTTCTGCCCAAATGTGATTGCAATATTTATGTAGCTAGTATAACTTTTAGGATGCCATAACATTCAATTGTTGGTCTAGCCAAAGCAAAACTGATAATTGAAGGTGTCTACATAACCTATTATTTTGGTGTTAATAATAGGTGTACCGATATTCTTTAATCATTAGTATCCCATTAAATTGCATTAGTGACGTCTTTGCATATATTTAAAATACATGGATCTCATTAAGAGGGATACTCATGTTAGTGTGGGAGAGATTTTGAGTAAGGTCCAAAGAAAGAGATATTGAGTAAGGTCCAAAAGTCAAGTGAAAGTACATGTAAGCTCGACAATAAACTTGTTTCGATTTTTGTCATAAGAAACGACATAGTCAATGAAATTGTCTCATGTAAATAAAAAGGCTTACGGAGAAATGTAACAAAATTATTTTTATGATTTATGTGTTCCTAAATGTGATTGTCCCTATTAATGATGGATTGATTTTGGTTCCAAGATACACAAGGCTAAATCATTATAGGGATTTCGTATAATCTAAAAAGTGGATTGAAATCAAAGAACAACTAAAGTTGGGAATAATAAAGACTTAAACAAAGAAGTAACCGGACCACCTTCATTCATTATTAGGAAGTGGTCATTCTTTGTGTCTTGATGGTACTCTTTATGTATTGAGTATAACGCAAAACTTATTATTTGTATCTAAGTTCATGAATGTTGGTTATGCCTTTATGTTTTGATACAATGATGTAACTATTAGTTTCAGGTCCCATATTGTTTGTTATGGTTGTTTGGAGGGATATCTCTATGAAGTACAACTCAAAACCACTTTATAGAATTTCTATTATCTTGTAATTGTTAATCCAAAATTTAATAAATAATTTAGGAAGTGAAGACTTCATCTACATTGTGGCATTAACGCTTATGCCATATATCACATAATAAAGTGATATGTGTTGTAGACAATGAAGTTTAACTTGAATTATTGAAATTTAATATATGCATGTATAAAGGGAATAAGGGAATATACACAAAAAGCTCAAGATTACTAAAGTTGATCATTACCGGCATTTGTGGACCTTTTTTAGCGGACATAAGTGGTCATAAATTATATATAACCTTTATGGTTGATTAATCTTGTTACACACATACGTACTTGTTGAATGAAATGTCTGAATCTCCTGAATTACTTAAAAACTTTAGGGTCAAAGTTGAAAGTCAACTTGACCGGAAAAAAAATAAAAATAGTGAGATCGGACAGGAGTGGTGAATATTATATTAAGCATACCGATATTGGCTAAGCACCATGATCCTTCTTTGAATCTTTTGTAAAGTTCATGGGATAATTAACCAATAAACCATGACTAATACTCCTTAATAAGAAAACATTCCGAAAAGGTGGAAGAACTTTAATGAACATGGTGCAAAACATGCGTGTACACACTAACTTGCCCAAATTCTTATGGACCAAAAGATTACAAACAGCGATCCAAATCCTAAATAGAGTTCCTTAGTTTCTATTCCTAAACCTTCTTTTGAGTTTTGGATAGAAAGGAACCAAGCTTAAGGTATTAAAAGGTGTGTGGTTGTCCAACCGAACCAAAACTCTACAAACATCAAGCACAAAAGTTGACATGAAAACTGTAAGTTGTTTTTTTTCATCTTAGTATCCTAAAAGGTCTAAATGTTGTCGATTTTATGCTTCATCGTATAGTACCCCGATTGTACATCCTCAATTTCTTGAAGATGTCAAAATTAGTGGGAGTGGTTTATTAAGTGATTTTGATCTCCAAGAAGCTAATGAAGAGGCACATATAAATCAAGTGCCCATTATGATTATACTTCATTAGGAGATTAACGCAATATGACGATCTTAACGATATAGGCAGCCCAAAAATATTATTTGACGATTACATCATTTATTCTAATGAGATCGGTCTTGACATAAGGAGTGAAAATGACCCTGTCACATATAGTGATGCTATAACTAAGGACCAATCAACTAAATGAAATGTAGCTATGACTGACAACGTTATTTCCATAAAAATGATGTTTGGGAACTTGCTAAATTGTCAAAGGGTTACAAGCCCGTTAGATGCAAGTGGGTCTTCAAGACCAAATTGGACCTGAATGGAAACATCAAACGTTATGAAGCTCAATTCGTCGCTAAAGGGTATACACAAAAGGAGGGTTACTAAGAAACTTTATCCCTTATGATTATAATGTTTGTTGTAGCTCATTTTGATTTAGAGTCACCTCAAATGGACATCAAAAACAATTTTACTTAATGGAGATTTACATGAAGATTTATATATGACCCAAACAAAAGATTTTATTCCTAAGGGTCAATAATTTCTAGTACGTAAACTCAAAATATTAATATATGGGCTGAAACAACCTTCATCTCAATGGTACTCAAATTCGATGAAGTCATGTAGAAAAACGACTTCATTAAGAACCAAGTAGATCAAAGTATATACCTCAAGATGAATCGGAGAAAATTCATGATACTCGTCCTTTACGTCGATGAATTTTATTGACGAGTGATACTATAAATTTGTTGCACGAATCGAAACATTAACTATCACGTCATTTCAATATGAATGATCTTGGTGAGGCTTCTTATTAATAGGCATAGAAATTCACCAAGATATAACCCAAGAGGCTTGAGGATTGTCTCTAAATGCATATATCGAATATGTACTTAATAGATATAGCATGCAACAATGCTTCCCCTCAGCTGCTCCCATAGTTAAGGGCGATGTTTTGGTTTATTTCAATACCTTAAAACAGAGGTTGAACGATATCAAGTTAATCTACATGTTTCGGTACTTGGATGCCTAGATATGAACAAGTTTGTACTTTTCCCGACATCGCTTCTGATGTTTTACGATGTGTACAAGGGACTAATAATTGCAATCTTGTTTAAAAAAAGGTTGACAACCTATAACTGAAATGATTTTTGATTATGACTTTTCAAAATGCAAATGTGACAAGTCATCCTAGGGATACAACTTTACTATATTAGTTGGCTAAATATCATGGAAGAGTCATAAATAAAAGTTGACGACTACATCAACTATGATGGTCAAATATGTTGTCATATATAATGCAAATTGCCATTGAATGTTGTTGAGAAATTTAATCACTAGACTCAAGATCTTAAACTCCATTTCAAGGCTATTAAAATAAAATTTATTGCTATAACTTTGCCTCTATAAGGTTTTACACTAGCAATACTTAAAGTGGAATGAGGCTTTACCTCGATACAAAATAATTGTTCGTTTGAGAGCAATGGAGGATAATATGTTCTTTTGTATCGAGCACATCAGCACTAGTAATTGTTGGATTAGGTGTCTAAGCCATGACTAATAATTAGTATTTACCTAATTAATAGTAGCATAGTCCATTTGGGTTGCCCTCATAGCTAGAGGTTTGGTAGAAAGTTCGATAGAGAGAAAATTGATTTATTATGTGATTAATAAATCAATAGAAATTAAATAAATAGTTTATTAATATATTTAAGTGAAAATATATTAATTAGAAACTATAATAATTAGTTATAAATTAATCTAGAATTAATTGGAATTAATTTGGTGATTAAATAAATTAATTAAAGGTGCAGGGACTAGAATTGTAATGATTCAATAGTTGAGTAAGTGACATTTTTAGTAGTATATATAAATGGCAGAAATATATATATATATATATATATATATATATATATATATATATATATATATATATATATATATATATATATATATATATATACTATAATGCATATATAATATGTACAAACATATTATGCATGGATATCTTAAAATTATGTAGTACAACAACTTTATGCAACAATTACACTTTCTATATTTAATAAAAATGAATAATGTAAAAATTAATAACCATAGATTGCTTCTAAGCAATCAATGACTGAAAATGAATCTGAAATTTTGACATGGATCACCAATTTCAAATTTTCATTCCCTCTAAAATTACACTATAAAATCAAGAATTCCTAAACATAATTCTCCACTCCATTCTTCTCTTTCTCCAAAAAATTGTGAAATGTCTTCCTGATTCTGTAGAACATTATCACATTAATTTCTGATTCTGCACATCTCTTTGATTCTGCAAAACATTATCAAGTTAGTAATTTCTTCCAGCCATGGTTTAAATAATGTCAATTTCATTTATGCACACAAATAAAGATGTTATTACAAAAGTCTGTTTGCAGGGTTTTGTATTTTTTAGGCTTTTGGAGTTTGTAACTTTTTTGCTATTGTTGTTTCAGGTATGAATCAAGATCCACAAAACTGAAATAAGAAACCTCTTGCTAAGGATGCCGACTGTTATCATTCTTTAGATACTTTTTATCCATTTTTGTTTTCAGATCTACAAAAGAGATATTAGAAACCTTTGAACGATTGAAATACACAATGACACCTTATTCAATAAGTCAAAAAGAAAAAGCCCTTTATTGTCCAAAATTGTTTCTTCTTGTAAACATTTGCTGTTTTTGCTCTTCTACAAGGTAATGATTTGCTTGTAAACAAAAGCCAAATACAAGAGTTACCAGATAAGTTTTCTATATCCTATTCAAACCGAAAACTCAATTATAAAATGCTAAAATAAACATATTTACTTTCATAATTGATAAACATATTTACAAGAGTTACCAGATAATAATCTATTGTATATAGTTGACGAATCAAAGTGACAAATAATTGATGAAACTTAAGGCAGGACAATATTACACACACCTCCGTAATCAGTGTTACCAAGATAGAGATGAGAATCTGGCAATATTACACATACCTCCATTGAATTAATATCAGAAAAAAATCAGAAACCAAAATTAATATCAGACAATAATAATCAGAAACCAAAACAACCAACATTCAGATCAACCATGGAGACTGTGATTCTGATCAACCAACATTCAGATCCGATTCAGATAACTAAAACAAAGATTGAAAGAAACCCTGGCAAAGATAACTAAAACAAAGATTGAAAGAAACCTAATCCGATAACTGATAACCGAACCTCTCTTGCAGGTGGTGATTAGGAGCGGGTGTTCATCAAAGTTCTAGATCGGTAACCGAACCACTCTTGCAGATCGGTGGTTGCAGATCTTGAGAAGTCGGTTCCAGATCGGAGTGCATCAGGAGCGGGTTTTCATATTACAGTCTGTTCCAGATCGGAGTTCTAGATCGGTAACCGTCTGTTCCAGATCGGAGTTCATTAGGAGCGGGTTTTCATCAAAAATCACCGCCGGAACACCGTCTGTTGTTGTTGCTGCTCAGCGTAGGACCTCCAGGACGGAGACGAAGAGGATAGCGAGTATGAGATATAGAAGAGAGCATGCGAGACAGATAGGATGGGATGGTGTGGTCCTATGGCGGTGTCCGTATGGAGGTGGTCGGATGGTGTGACCGACGGTAGGTATCGAGATGTTGATCTGTAAGAGGGGAGGGGGAGGCGTAGGCGTAGGTGGAAGAAACGTGTGTTCGTGTGTGTTAGTAGAAGAGTAAACAATATTAGGTTTAGGGTTACTACCAATATCATTGGTTTCAATTTTAAAATGACCAAATAGCCCCTCCAGCTTTTGTCATTTGGGTTGGGTCAATGTCTTCCTTGGGCCAAACCAAAGTAAATGTGAAATTGGGCTTGGTTTAGCAATTAAGAAATAAGTTAATTTGGTTTTAATCATATATACCAAATTAAGAAATAAGTTAATTTGGTTTTAATCATATATAAATAGATTTTAATTATTATTATCGATGATCATTATTTTTTTAAGATGTAATTTTAATTTACTAAATTAAGTATAATTTAAATCCATTATCAAAAATAAAATGAGTTATAAACCGAGTTAGTTAAAGATACTCCAAGTTTTATAATATTTTAAAGAGAAATCTCTAATAAAGTCTCATTAAAGTCACTCGCTGAAAGGAAATTAATCGCCGCTCGAAAACTAATTGTCGAAACGAACTATCGTCTCCGCCGCATCGCGCGGGTACCAACTAGTATATATATATATATATATATATATATATATATATATATATATATATATATATATATATATATATATATATATATATATATATATATATATATATATATATTCGATTTAATATATATAGGATAAATATAGTTTGAATTATTAAGATAAAGGTTTATCTTAATTTGCATTCAAAAGAGTTTATCTTTAATGTTTATCTGTTTATCTACTGGAGGCTATAAATAGGGAGCCCGAGAAGCCAGAAACCTGCACCAACTACATACCCTCTCTCTGGAATTTTCGATCAGCATCTCTAGCTCCTTGGGTGTGACTGCATTTGAGGCAAGAGGTTTTTGTTGCTTTGCTTCCAAGAAATACTAAAAGGTTAGTTTTTCTATTTTTCTTCTTTTAGTTTATTTTTCTGGCCTTTAGGATTTTGTTATATCTTTAATTAGAAGAAAACATAGATCCTCCTAGGTTGCATGTGAACTTAGGATTTAGTTCATTGATTTGCATAAAAGCCTTCAGTGGTATCAGAGCTTTTTGGCTGTTTTCTTGTTAAACTGTTATAATAGTTTTCCTAAAATTAGGGTTTAAAAGCCTTTAAACCCTTTGCCACATGTAATCGATTTAGGGTTAGGGTTTTGAAAACCCTAGCCCCTCCCCTCCCTAGTTGGCAATTTTAGTATTAGGGTTTAGAAGGTATTCTATTTTTGGTAACTTTAATTATTTAAATGGATAAACCTTAAACCCATTATTTGTAAAATCAAAAATTAGGGGGTTTAAGATAGGTTTAAATTAATTTGATTAATTTATGATACCTATCTAAATTTTAATTACTTTAATTAATTGTTTAATTAAAAGATAATTAAAGATTTAATTTAATTTAAAATTTAATAGCCTTAAATTTCGAAAAATTAAAGGATAAATCTAGGAATATTTTAAAAGTCTAAAATATCAAAATTTAATCAATTGTTTAATTAAAAGATAATTTAAAGGTTTAATTTAATTTTAAATTTAATAGTTTAAATTCCAATAAATTAAAAGATAAATCAGAAACATTTTAAAAGATTTAAAATTCATCTTATATATATTATAATTAAAAGTTAATATTATATGTATAAGATTTAATGGTTAGTCAAATCAATAGTAGACCTCATTCACGAAGCTGATCTATAAAGTGGGTATAAGGAGACTGCCTATAAAATGGCGGTCTAATGGGTGTCCACTCTCACCCACTGCTCGCATGATCAGAGGAGGGTCGTTAGCCGAACGGGTTTGATAGGACCGCCTAATCTCATTAAAAGTATAATGATATTATTGAAAGTACTAGAACAACTTAATAAAACCCCAATCTAGTTACTTTAGGAAAAATGTGAATTGGTGCTAATTCATGAAATTGCACATTGCACTTTATGAAACATTGGTGGAGCATGTGTGGTTTACCGACACACCAATAAGGGTTCATAAAGAGTTGCAATGGGTTTCTCGGGTGTTATCATTATTGATGGAGCGTGTGTGGTTTACCGGCACATCAATTAGAGATGGTAACTGACCCCGAGAGTACCAAGCTAATTTACACGGTTATTCACACCCGGTTTGTGATCCTCGGTATCCCAGTCACAAACAGTGGGGCACATCCGAGATTAAACATGCTATTGACCAGTTCAATAAATCTCAAAAGAAACTAGGAATTCCATTTTAATAAGATTATCTTTCCGCGGTGGAATTGGCTGAATCATCATTCGCCTACCTTATAAAATTTACAATATTGATTACGGCATCCCTCTTCGAGATTGTGAATTGTTATTGTAGGATCCTAGCCTTCTAATTATTTTTGGATTATTGTAAGTATTATTATATACATCTAATTAAAACTATCTTCTTTTATAGATGTCTACTGCTGATCAATCCGCCCCCACTCTAACTCCAATGTTACCTCTATCTTGTCATTGTGCTCCAAAGTGACGTTGGACGGCACTAAGTACAATGACTGGATCCGTAACATCAAGATGGCTCTAAGGTTTGAACATAAATAGTATGTTCTAGAAACCGAGCTTGTTAAAGTTGACCCTGATACTGCTACTCCCGAAGAACTCGCCCAATACACAAAACATTCAGATGATGCAACCAAAGTGGCTTGCATCATGATAGCTACTATGAACCCAGAATTGCAGAGAATTTATGAAGACTACTGGCCCTACGAGATGCACAAAGAGCTCGTGGAAAAGTTCTGCAAGCAGGAGCGCATCGAGAGGTGCGAGGTGGTCAAAGCCTTCACCAACGGGAAGCCAAGGGATGGAGAGTCCATCTTCAACCACGTGCAGAGGATGCAAGGATATGTGGAGAGGCTTAGAAAGCTTGAGATGCCAGTTCACGATGATTTAGCTGTAGACATAGTGCTGAATTCTCTGTCGAGTTCATATGACCAGTTACGCTGGCGTATTATTTGAACAACAATCAAGCCACCTTGGCTGAACTGCATCGCATGCTTCGTACTTCTGAAGACGGAATGAAGGGTAAAAGTATAGCCTCAGTTAGCCAGCCCGTCTTGGCAATTGGTGGTGGAAAGGGGAAGAATAGAAAGGGCCCTCCCAGTCAGAATTGGAGGGAAATGGTCCATGTTGGATCATCCAGCAGCGGCCCGAAACCCAAGTCCTCTGGCATTCGTCACAATGCCAACCCCAAGGAAGCTGACTGCTTCTACTGCAAGGAAAAGGGTCATTGGAAGAGAAGCTACCCGAGATACTTGCAAGATTTGAAAGATGGCAAAGTGAAGCTGTCTACAGCAGGTATATACACTATCTCTAAAACTCACCATCTTCCAGTTCTTGGGTCCTTGATACAGGATGTGGTTTTCACATTTGTTCTGATTTGCAGGGCCTAAAGGAAAGCAGGGAGGTGGAGCACGGTAGATTGAATCTGATCATGGGCAATAGGAGATCGTTGCTTGTTACCAAGATCGGAATCTATAGTTTAATGCTTAGTAGTGGTGTTTGTTTAGAACTTATAAATTGTTGCTATTCGCCAGAAATGGCAACAAACATTATTTCTTTTCATGCATTGTTTAGACAAGGTTTCCAGTTTTCTTTTGATAATATTAATGGTTCAATTTCTGTTTTTCAAAATGGTACTTCTATTTTTACTGCATTACCTTGTGATGGTGTGTATGAAACGATACAATGTGTTGACAATTTAGGACATAGTATAAATTATATTGATTCTTCTAGTGGTGTAGAAAAGGTGTGCTTGTGGCATTGTCGTCTTGGGAACATTAACAAGAAACGCATCGCCCAAGTCCAAAAGGATGGAGTGTTGGAATCATTCGACCTCAAATCGGATGATGTATGTGAATCTTGTCTTTTGGGAAAGATGACTATGTCACCATTCAAAGGGTCCTTTGAAAGAGGTGAAGGTCTGTAGGACATCATACACACAGATGTGTGTGGTCCCTTCAGATCAACCACAAAAGATGGCATGCAGTTCTATGTGACCTTCACTGACAATTATAGTAGATACAGGTATATCTACTTAATCAAGCAGAAGTCAGACACCTTTGAAAAGTTCAAGGAATTTAAAAATGAAGTTGAGAATCAATTGGGCAGGAAGATCAAGATGCTCAGATCCGACAGAGCCGGTGAGTATCTTAGTATTGAGTTCCTAGACTATCTAAGGAATGTGGAATAGTTTCATAGTTATCGCCTCCTCGGACACCACAGTTGAACGGTGTTGCCGAAAGACGTAACCGAACCTTGTTAGACATGGTTCGTTCCATGATGAGTCGAGCTTCACTTCCTATCCACTTCTGGGGTATGCCTTAGAGACTGCCGCCCACATCCTCAATCTTGTCCCAACTAAGAAGGTTGCTAAAACACTTCATGAGATGTGGACGGGGAAAGTTCCCTCGTTAGCACATGTCAAAGTCTGGGGTTGTGAGGCTTTCGTTAGACGAGAGACTCACGACAAACTCGCAGAAAGAGGCGAGAGGAGCTTTTTCATTGGATACCCCAAACAGTCTTTTGGATACTTGTTCCACAGACCAAGCGAGGAAGTGGTGTTTGTAGCTAGACGAGGAGTCTTTCGAGAGAGAGAGCTCATATTCAAAGAGGACAGTGGGAGTACCATTGATCATGAAGAATTTCAAGAGTCACCAGATAGTGCAACCTTAGCAGAAACTAGCAACCAACAAGAGGAAGAAGTTCATGTTGGTCCGACTGATATATCCTTACCTCTTAGGCGTTCTAGTGGATTTAGCATGCCACTCGAGTTTTATGGATTCCATATAACTACGGATGGGGACACATTTGTCAGTGATAAGACACTGACAAACCTAGATGACCCAGCTAACTACCAGGAAGCAGTGGAGGGCCCTGAGTCTGCCAATTGGAAAGAGGCAATGGACAGCGAGATCAAGTCCATGTATGACAATAAAGTTTGGAACTTGGTTGACAATGTACCAGGTCGAAAGACAGTCGGGTGCAAGTGGATCTTCAAGAAGAAGACCGACATGGATGGAAAGGTGTACACTTTCAAGGCAAGACTGGTTGCGAAGGGCTTTACTCAAACCCCAGGGATTGACTATGACGAGACCTTCTCACCAGTGGCCAAGATAAAGTCTATTAGGATTATGCTGGCCATAGCTGCATTTCATGACTATGAAATTTGGCAGATGGATGTCAAAATTGCTTTCCTTAATGGAAAGTTGACTGAGGATGTTTATATGAATCAGCCAGAGGGTTTTGTCGATGCCAAGTATCCTAATAAGGTGTGTAAGCTTGAGAAATCAATCTACGGATTGAAACAAGCTTCTCGCAGCTGGAATCTTTGTTTCCATGAGAAAGTTAAAGAGTTTGGTTTCTCTAGGAGTGAGGATGAGTCCTGCGTATATGTCAAGGCTAGTGGGAGTATAGTCACCTTTCTGGTACTGTATGTTGATGACATACTGCTGATGGGAAACGATATTCCAACCTTGCAAGATGTCAAGTCTTGGCTTGGGAAGTGTTTCGCCATGAAAGATTTAGGAGAGGCTGCCTATATTCTCGGGATAAGAATATTGAGAGATAGGAAGAAGAGACTGATTGGACTTAGTCAGAGTACATACTTGGAAAAGGTACTGAAGAGGTTTAGTATGGAAAATTCCAAGAAGGGAGAGCTACCTATCCAATGTAATGCCAAATTGAGTAAGACTCAAAGTCCGAGTACAGACGAAGAGATAGCTGACATGAGTCGGGTACCTTACGCTTCGGCTGTGGGGTCGATCATGCACGCTATGACATGTACTCGACCTAACGTGGCCTTTGCCTTGAGCATGGTCAGTCGGTACCAGGGAAATCCTGGAAGGTCACATTGGACAGCTGTCAAGAACATACTCAAGTATCTGCGGAGGACAAAGAACTTTGTTTTAGTCCTTGGTGGTAGTGATACCTTGAGAGTTGACGGGTATACGGATGCCAGCTTTCAGACAGATAGAGACAATGGTCGGTCTCAGTCGGGCTGGGTTTTCCTTTTGAATGGGGGAGCAATGACTTGGAAAAGTTCCAAGCAAGAGACGGTGGCTGATTCTACTTGCGAATCAGAGTACATAGCAGCGAGTGAAGCGGCAAAGGAAGCGGCTTGGCTGAAGAACTTTATCGGTGACCTTGGAGTAGTCCCGAGTATTCAGGAGCCCATGGAACTATTCTGCGATAACGAAGGAGCGGTTGCTTTGACGAAGGAACCGAGACATCATGGAAAGTCCAGACAAATCGACAGAGAGTACCACTACATAAGACATAGAGTAGAAGAAGGTCACATCCTAGTGAAGAGGGTATCATCAGAAAATTCTCCTGCAGGCCCCTTGACAAAGACTCTGAGTAGGATTAAGCACAATCAGCATGCACGACGCATAGGATTAAGAGATGATATTAGTTTTTGTAATTAGATAGGATTTGAAACTTATTGCAATGTGAATGTAATTGACTTTGGTGATTTAATAATATAGTTTTGTTGATGAGTATTTGATACTGCATTTTGTCAATTGTTTATTATTATGTTTCATTTTTGCATGTTTACTTCCTGAGTAATTTTAAATTATTCAAATGTCTACAGTTGCTCATACTTTTAGGGAGTAAGTATGAATGAAGGATGTCATGAATTGTTTTGCAGATTGTCTAAGGAGTTAGACATAGCAATATGATTGCTACAACATTCATGGGTACTTAGAAATAGGGATTTAAGTATTGGATAAACCCACACTCAATGGATTGCTTCATGGATTATATCACGAGCAATGTTGAGACGATAATATCTTTTGATCTTTAAGTGGAGACATATAAGTTATGTTTTACCAAGCGGTTGTTCATTGACAACGCGATCGGTAACACGATGTTATAAAATGTGTTGTTGTGAATGATTTGACTAGTGAAAGACATAAGTATATGAGTCAAAGCTTATTCGTCCCTTTACCCTGTCGGGAAACAGATATCTGTAGGCCTCTCGATGATTTTGAAGTTGACTGAAAGGGTTGGCCAACCAGGACTAAATTGATATGCTCAATTGGTAGTCTTAAAGTCATATGCAAATCAGAAACCGGGAAACAGAGAATCAGACCATGATTGATTTTAATCCATGTCTTGAGTCTGAAAATATCTTGTTGGACGGAGGATCATCTGATCACTTATCTATGGACAGAACTGACTAGGTCAGAGTTCGGCAGCGGTTTCTAGGAAACTACAGTTGCTAATTAATTAGAGGCTAAATTGGTAATTATAGTCATAGACTTATCTAAGTGGGAGACTGTTGAATTAGGTGTCTAAGCCATGATAATAATTAGTATTTACCTAATTAATAGTAGCATAGTCCATTTGGGTTGCCCTCATAGCTAGAGGTTTGGTAGAAAGTTCGGCAGAGAGAAAAATTGATTTATTATGTGATTAATAAATCAATAGAAATTAAATAAATAGTTTATTAATATATTTAAGTGAAAATATATTAATTAGAAACTATAATAATTAATTAGAAATTAATCTGGAATTAATTGGAATTAATTTGGTGATTAAATAAATTAATTAAAGGTGCAGGGACTAGAATTGTAATTATTTAATAGTTGAGTAAGTGACATTTTTAGTAGTATATATAAATGGTGGAAATATATACATATATATATATATATATATATATATATATATATATATATATAGTTTGAATTATTAAGATAAAGGCTTATCTTAATTTGAATTCAAAAGGGTTTATCTTTAAGGTTTATATGGTTATCTGCTGGAGGCTATAAATAGGGAGCCCCAGAAGCCAGAAACCTGCGCCAACTACATACCCTCTCTCTGGAATTTTCGATCACCATCTCTAGCTCCTTGGGTGTGACTCTATTTAAGGCTAGAGGTTTCTGTTGCTTTGCTTCCAAGAAACACTAAAAGGGTAGTTTTTCTATTTTCCTTCTTTTAGTTTATTTTTCTGGCCTTTAGGATTTTGTTATATGTTTAATTAGAAGAAAACATAGATCCTCCTAGGTTGCATGTGAACTTAGGATTTAGTTCATTGATTTGCATAAAACCCTTCAGTAATATGCTAAAGGATCCGATGGCGAAAGGTCAAGCACCCAAAATAGTTCAATATGTCGTTGAAATGGGTTTATGGCTAGACTTAATATAATGTAATTATAGCATAGTGCTTTACTAGAACATTAACGTTTAATTATTCAAGTACTTGATTATTATTCCTCCATAATATGTAATTTGTCTATATTACTAATTTGTGCACACTTACTTTCTATATAGACAAATATATTGCATTACCACTTAACTATAAATTCATTTGGCTTTAATTAATCGAAAGTTTCATATGAAGCACCAATGTATGATCGGTGGGGGTCCCGTGTCTAAAAATGACACGTTAGACTGTACTTTTCTGCTTTTGGTGTTAGTATGAAACAAGATGAATGAGACTTGGCCAACATAATTAAACATGTATACAAATAGTCACTCGGCCAAGTAGGAGAATGTTGGAAGATTGACTCATTACGTGTTGAGTACAATTATGTATTGTACCATAATTTGCCATAATGACATTTCATCCCCTAGATCTAAATATATGTAGTATGATGGATATGACATTGTTCTATAACTTGAGGGGCTAATTTGTGTGGTTCTATATTCTTTCATATAAGGTGTAACTGACAAAATAAATGAGCATAGCATACCAAAGATCAAAATTTAATTTGAGGGTTTTTTCATATGTCCTCCAATTCACTATAAAACACCATATGATCATGTATGTTATACTCTCAATCTCTCTATCCATCAGAGAAGTCACTAGGGCACCATTATGGGAAGTAGAGGGAATCACAAAGTGGCATTGTCTTCTTCAAATTAACACCTTCAAGTAAGTATAATTGATCCTGATTATTCGTATAAAATCCTTCATGAGATTGTTGATTGACTCTACATAAGAGTTCAAATATTTATTAGCTAGCAATGCTGGATAAGAGAATGTTAGGTCATTTATTTTGATTGAGTCAATTGTGTATGTAATTTAGCCTTTAGATTAGCCGATCATTAAATGGGTGGGCCTATCCATTCCATAATTAGTTTAGACTATATAAGGCATGCACGTACCCTAATTAGGATTGACATTTTTGTAATCTCGTTCATGGCTCTCACACAGAATAGTTCTCTCTGAATTGTTCTTGAGAGTTTAAATATAATCATTCGGCTATTGTTCTTCATATTGATCTTGTTATTTATTATTCCTCATTTGAATATTTCGATTTACTATTTTATATTCTCACAATTGGTATCAGAGCATGAGACTGTGTTATCGATACACCATTCTTCTGTCGAGTTCATAAAAGTTTGAACACAGATATGTTCTTGATCGTCTTAATCGTCTTAATCGATTTTAGACGTCAGATTCTGATCTTTTGCTTACCTTTTCAACTCGATCTGCATCTTACACATCTGATTCATTAATTTTTCATGTAAAAACAAGATCAAATGGCGCAAGAGGATCCACATTCTCTGTCTTTTAATCTGTCTAGCAGTATTGGATCCACCACTAGGATCCTGATTCTCTTTACAAATGAGTATGAAGTCTCGGTTGTTCACTTTGAAGACTATGTTCTTGGAATAGAAGAACATGGATCAACTATATGGGATGCTATGACTGTTGAAACATTCGCTCATACTACTTCTCGAAAGGTCATCAAAACTCTAAAAGAATACAATGCTCTTCTTGTTGCTCCTATAGATATTCCTCTGGATGAGAAAAAAAAAGTTAATGTGCAACATCAAAGCTTTTCGAATCATCCGGTTCGCTCTTCCTCCGGACACACTCAGACTCGTCAGTTCCTGTGAAACAGCCAAAGAAATATGGGATAGGTTGCAGGAACTATATTTTGGAGATACTAATCTTAAGCATTCCGTCCAAACTACCCTACTTTCTGAGTTTGGATCCTTCGTTCAGAATTCCGATGAAACCCTGGTTCAGACGATGAAACCCTACTTTCTGAATTTGGATCCTTCGTTCACAATTCCTGAATAGCCTCCAAACTGAATGGAAGGCTGTAGTGTCAACCATCAAAGCACATGAGCAGTTCAAAACATACACTCTAGCAAAAGTAGTGGGCATTATTAAATCCCACTAAAATGAGGTCATTGCAGAAGCGAAAACCACTTCTAGTATGGGTTCACTTGCTCTCATTACGAAAGGAAAGAAGGCTACGGAGGATGATTCCGAATTAGATTTCTCAGATGAAGAGCCGAGAAGAGAAGAAAAGTCTCTCATGGTTTCTAACCCGAAAAAGATCTTCAAGAAGAACTTCTCTAAGTTTAAAAATCATGGTAAACATGGGAACTTCAGTTCCGAGAAGCCAAAAGAGGATGGTTTTAAGAAGCAGAAGTCTGAAGAAGAGAAGAAGCTGGTAGGTGACTCTGGTTATGATTGTCATTACTGCAAAGGCAAGAACCACTTTGCTAAATATTGCTTGCTCCGAAAGCAAAATGAGAAAAAGATGCAAGTCAAAGATGAAGCTTATTACATTCAGAAGATCGAAGATCTGAAGAAGAAAGATGCTTCAAATGAAAAGCTAGCTTTTGTGGTGCAGGAAGACGATGAAGATGGTGCCATTGAGGTTTTTTCAATGGATTCTGAAGACGAGGAGGTCAGGAAGCCAACGCATGGTCACTGCTTTATGGTGAAGGACGGCATTTTCGAACAGACGGGGTACTCCACTGATGGGTGCCAAATATCAGCAAGTTGTTTTGCTGCGAAACCTGTTTCGGAACAGGTAAAGGAGTGCAAAGCTGTCATCGATAAGGTACGCTCAATTCTTAAATCTCTTAATATTTGTTCCTCTACTTATGATACAGAATTAGACGATTTAAGGTTGACTGTCTCATGTTTCAGTGATAGTTTAAAACGAACATGTCTAAATAATACTAACTTAATGATCAATTGAATAGGGTATCATTTAAGAATGATGAGTGTAACACCACGATACTTTTGTTAAGTATTAATATGTTAATCATAGTGTATTTATGATTTAATATGGTGTTCTAAGTATTAAAAAGTTAATACTAGTAAAAGGGTAATTTGGTCATTTTACCATAAAAGGGTAATTTGGTCATTTGACCATGGGAAGGACCAAATATGTTAAAATATTGTTTGCTTGTGGCAAAAATATAAGAAATGAAAGTCTTATGTCATAAAACTTGATTATTGTGGCCAAAGTTCAAGAAATGGAACTTCAGGGGCTAAATTGTAAATTCTGGAAGTATAAATAGGAGAGTTGACTCTCCTATGTGTGGCTGAACATTTGAGATGATCGGGAGGAGTTTTGAAGGTGCGATTTCTGCAGAGATCATGAAATTGAAGCAAGAAATTGGAACAACTGTTTGAAGGTTGTGATTTCCAAGCAATTGAGGTTAGTAAATTAAGTTTCGAACCAAGTTCTTGAAGTGTTCTTGGTGGGTTTACCATGGATGACTAAAAACTGTAATTTCAGTCATGATCCATGATGTTTATAAGATTTCTAAGTTTGAAACATGTTCATATGATAAGAACATGTAATTGAAACAAAAGAATTTGATGATTTGGTGGATTTTGGGGTTTTTGGCTCAAGAACCCTAATTTCTGCATTTGATTGATTGAGTTGATTTCAAGGAGTTAAAACCTTGTATAAATGGAAGGTTTTAGTCTTGAAATAAACCCCATATGATTAAGAACAAGAATAAGAACTTAATATGTCAAAACATGGTGCTACAGTGCAACATCGGGACTGAATCTGGACTGTCCAGCAAGAGCACGGGTCGTGCTCTTTATGCACGAGTCGTACATGTCCTGCAAATCAAAGAACATTGCCTTTTATGCATGGCACGAGTCGTGCTCCTCAAGGCCATAAAATGCACGAGTCGTGCTTGCCTGGCAGGGGACTCAAAAACATGAATTTTCGCTAGGCATGTCTGATTTACCTCAAACTTGAACCATAAGTCCATGATGGTTTGAAAAGTCCTAGAAAAATACTAAATTGAGTTTTTGACTCCTCGGGGGCACTGTAGAACAATATGAATGCCTCGGTAAAGCATATAATTCATGAAAAGATGGTAAATGGAAAGTTTATTATCTAGACATTGTTTGTAATGTTATAATATTGAACTCTTATGCATTAGAGTCAATTAAAATGATTGTTAACCTATAATCATTGTGAAAATGAATGAAATTATAGGTACGGGACAAGATCTTGCGGAATATATTGAAAGACAAGAAACAACCGGAATTAGATGCAACAATTATCCAGGTGAGTAATCTCACTTATATCATATATGATATGTGTTGATTGGACTGTTACAGATTGAAACAGCTGTGGGGGACGAAAATGATAATTTTAAAATATAATGAAAAGGCAATAACAGGTAAGCCGTCAGTCAATGAAATGACAAGAACGGAGCCGTGAGTCTAGGTAAAAGCAGGGCAAACCCGTGAGCCAGAAATGTCTATGATATACAACATTATTAAATGGTGCGGCCACTTGTGGCTATGATATTGGATGTTATATCCAACTGGTGCGGCCTATATGGCTATGATATTGGATGCTATATCCAACTGGTGCGGCCTATATGGCTATGATATTGTTATACGGAAAATGGTGCGGCCTTATGGCTATGATATTGAACTTGAATCTAAATTGTGTGGTCTTTTGACCACGATATCGGGTTATTGAACCCAGCTGGTGCGACCTTTGGGCTATGAAATAAATGATGAAACTATTGGTGCGGCCTTAGGGCTATGACTTGAATGTTGAAAAAGTTTGGTGCGGCTTATATGGCCATGAAATACGGTGCGGTCAATCGTGACTAAGAAATATGGGACAGAAATGGATGCAAATAACAACCTATAAGACTATGAAGTAGGATGTGAAATCCTAAGAGATATACGATCAGCCAGTAAGGCTAAGAGTTTGGATCCGATATCCAAATATATATACGTTTAGCCGGAAGAGGCTATAGAATGGGACCTTGTGTTGAAAAGATGAGTCAGAAGAGATTCATCATATATAGGGAACTATATATGAACGTGTTTCTTATACAGGTTATTTGCATATATGATTACTCACTGAGCTTTATAGCTCATGTTATTTGTTAAATGTCCCTGCAGGTTAGCATGATCCTGATACGGGAAACGATAGAGTCCGTGACTAAAGAAGTGGGACTTATAGATGCTGTCAGTAGCAGCCTGGCTTCAAAAGTAGATTATGGTATTTTATACTCTCCTTGATACACTTGTACCCGTTTTTAATAAAATATACCCCTTTTGTTATGGTTTTATGTATTGAAACCTTTGTTTTAAATGAAAATTTTTCAGGGGTGTTTTTGTTGTAAAAGTCGGGTGTTACAAGTTGGTATCAGAGCCGTGGTTTAAGTGAACTAGGTGTCTATAGAGTAGATTCCTGGACTTAAACCTTGAGATAGTAGACATGATGTATAGTTAGGTGTATATACGTTGTTATTATACATATATAACCTAACTGTTGCTGACTTCTAACGTATAAGAAGTATGAGCAGTGAATCTTATTTGGAGGAATTTAGGGCGTGGAGCTTTAAGTGTGGACCAGCCCTTTCTCAAGGCTCCATTGAACGAGGGGCAAAGAGACAAGTAGTATAAAAATCCACATGACAAGCAATAGTAGCTGATGTGGTCAGAAAAAGAAATTGGTTGCTCACCCCGACTGATATTCAAGGTGAAAGAAAAGTAGTTGAGACTACAAGAAAAGCAGAAAAATACTAGTGGATGCTTCAGAAGAAGTTAATACGATTTAGGTCTAACCTTAAAGGGAAGGGACCAAAACGAAAAATGTGATGTGGTGTAGGAAGTGCAGGAAAAGCACTCAGAAAATTGTAGAGTTGAGACTCTACCGTTGTATGGCTGAAATTTCAGAAAACAGGAACATGTTGCTCGAGCCTGTTAGATGGAACGGAACTGTTTCCAGCGCGGAGCTATGGATCACTTCCCTACGAAATGTTCACATGCTAAATGTGGAGTAACGGGTGATAAACCCAGGAAAGGACGGGGAGGAAAGAAAGAAGAAACGAATGGTCGAGAAGGACCAGTGGTACCATGAGCATTCCAACAGATTCTGGAAGAAGCTCGTGAGAAAACTGATATGGTCTCAGATATATTCATTTTGAATATAATCCCCGTATATGTTATATTTGATCCATGAAGCTATGCTTTGGATAGGTGACTTTAATGTCTTGTTTGAATATTTCATCAACGATTATGGGTGAAATTTTGGAAGTAGCTATAGTAGATACCAAATATGTTCGAGATATTGAACACCTGGAAGGTAGTCTGCCTAGGATTTACGGGACCATTTTTCCCTATAAATCTGAAGCCGATGACTACCAATGAATCTGAAGTAATTGTGCATATGAATTGGTTAGCAATGAATGATGCTAACATGAATTGTAGAAATATGAACATTATGGTTCTAAAATCAGAAGTGAAATGGATGAAAATCCACGGTAAATAGCCGTTGTTGAGAATACCGGTTACTTCCCTTTCTTAAACTCGGAGAAGAGTTAGTAAAGGAAGGATGTTTTAGTTGGCATATGCAGTATCTGCCAAGCTAAATAAAGCGGTGATAGAAGTGTAAAATTTTAATGAATTCTTGGATGTTTCTTCCGAAGAACTTCCAGGATTACCGCCAGATTGATGAGAAGAGTTTATGATTAAACTGGTTTTGGGAGCCCTTTCTGTTATTTAGGCTCTAAACTAATTAGCATCTGCAGAGATGGCAGAGTGGGAAAACAATTAGAAGAAATTGTTTTTGAATCGGGGTCTCATATGGCCGAATGTGTCATCGTGTGGAGCCCTATCTTGTTTGAACAGAAGAAAGATAAGTTGATGTGTATGTGCATTGACTACCGAGAATATGATATTCTCGAAACCAGACTGAATATGATGTACATTTGTACCAGATATTGGAGTTACTTCGTGGAGAAAAGTGATATGCGAAGTTTCCAAGTGTGAAATTTACCTAAAAGATGTTTCAATTCTTTGGGCATGTTAATAGTGCCAAAGATGATAAAGTAGATCCAGTGAAAATGATGTTGTGATAAAACGGGAACCGCCTGAGGAATCTGACTAAAATTGTAGTTTCCTTAAATTGGCACGTTGCTCTAGGAGAGTTGTAGAAAACTGCTCCTTGATTGCTGTCTAGTTGACTAAAGTTGATCAAGAAAAGTGAAAAGTTTGAGTGGGTAGAAAGACCACAAATATCTTTTCAAAGGTTGAGATAAACCTTGTGTGAAGCTCCGGTGTTAGCATTATTGCTAAGCGGAGAAGACAATTTGTTTTACAGAAATGCATCCAGAGTTAATTTTGGGTACATAACATTGCAGTAGCAATTATGATTTTAGCATTGAAGCTTTGAAGACACTACTTATGTGGTGTAAAGCTTACTGTTTATACGGATCATAAAAGTTTGAAGTACTTAATTGATCAAAAAGAAGCTAAATATAAGATAGCAAAGATAGATGGGTTATTTAAAGATTTCGGTTATGAAATCTTGTACCATCTCATAAAGGCGGATGTGGTTATAGATGCCTTGAATTAAAAAGAATATCCTCTGAAGGTTACATCCACATGTATGAGTGTGGAGAATTGATTACCCGAATTGATTCGACTGGCACAAGGAGAAGTGCACAAGTCTGAAAACGTGAAAAGTGAATGAATGATTGGTTATTGAAAGAAGCTAGTTAGAAACTCACGGCAATTAAAAACCCTTGGTGGTTGCGTATGTGGATTCCAAAGCAAGGCGAAACATGAGATTTATTTTGAAAAGATGCATATTGTAGTAGATATGCAGTATACCCGGAGCAATACCAAACTGTATAGGATGATAAAACCTATGTATTGGTGGCCGGGAAATGAAGAAAGATATTGAAAGATACGTGAAAAGGTGTTTGACTTGTGTGCAAGTAAAGTCAAACTATTAAAAGTATACGGAGAAATCTAGCCGTTGTCAGTCCTAGAGAAGAACTGGGACAACATTATTAGAAATTTTGAAATAAAGATTCCTTGGATACCGTGTGGGTATGATACCACATGGGTAATAGTAGATCGGTTGATAAAACTAGTGTAAATTCATACAGACTAGTGAGAAAATCAAGATCGAAAAGTAGCGAAAATTTACATAGATGGAGTAAATTGTTGACGTGAGTTATCGGTGTTGATTGTATCAGATCGAGAGAGTAGAATTATTCCTAGATTTTGGCATAGTTTTCAAGAATAATTAGTTCAAAAGTACTAATAAGAACCGTATCTTGATGGGCGAGATGAGATAATGATGCAGAATTTAGAAGATATGCATTGAGCTTGCATAATAGACCTTGGCGGAAGATGATAAGATCGTCTATCTTTGGTAGAACCCGTAGATAATAACAGTTTTCGTACCAGCGTTCAGATGGCTCGTATAATGCATAGTATGGAGTATCGTGTTGCACACCGATTTGCTAGACTGAAGTTGGGGAGAAGCCGTTGGCTGGACCCGAGATTGTACCTCAAACAGAAGAAAAGATTAGGCAAATTCGAGAAAGCTTGGAAATAGACAAAAATCAACAAAAGTAGTATGCGGATTGCCGATTAAAACCGTTGAAATTCCAAATGGGGAAAGATGACAGTGTTCAAAGTATCCCCTTAGAAAGACTAAATTGTTTTGGGAAGAAAGGGAAGTTGAGTCCTCGTTTTATTGGACCTTTCCGTATATCCCAAAAAGTAAGAACTGTGGTGTATTAATTGAAGTTTCTTGATGAACATCAAGATATTCATAATGTTTTCCATGTGTCTCAATTGCGGAAAACATTGCGTGACGAATACCTCTTGCTGAAATTGAGGTAGATGAGAAGTTAAGGTACCCGGGACAACCCAAGAAGGTGTTTGACCGGAAGATAAGACAGCTGCGAGATAAGAAGACTAGTATGGTTAAAGTGCTTTGGCAATACTATAGAAGTTTCACATGATATGGGAAACCGAAATTGTAATGAGAAAGAATTACCCTCGCTTGTTTGTATGATTTCGGGGACGAAATCTTTTGAAGGAGGGGAGAACTTGTAACACCACGATACTTTTGTTAAGTATTAATATGTTAATCATAGTGTATTTATGATTTAATATGGTGTTCTAAGTATTAAAAAGTTAATACTAGTAAAAGGGTAATTTGGTCATTTTACCATAAAAGGGTAATTTGGTCATTTGACCATGGGAAGGACCAAATATGTTAAAATATTGTTTGCTTGTGGCAAAAATATAAGAAATGAAAGTCTTATGTCATAAAACTTGATTATTGTGGCCAAAGTTCAAGAAATGGAACTTCAAGGGCTAAATTGTAAATTCTGGAAGTATAAATAGGAGAGTTGACTCTCCTATGTGTGGCTGAACATTTGAGATGATCGGGAGAAGTTTTGAAGGTGCGATTTCTGCAGAGATCATGAAATTGAAGCAAGAAATTGGAACAATTGTTTGAAGGTTGTGAATTCCAAGCAATTGAGGTTAGTAAATTAAGTTTCTAACCAAGTTCTTGAAGTGTTCTTGGTGGGTTTTCCATGGATGACTGAAAACTGTAATTTCAGTCATGATCCATGAAGTTTATAAGATTTCTAAGTTTGAAACATGCTCATATGATAAGAACATGTAATTGAAACAAAAGAATTTGATGATTTGGTGGATTTTGGGGTTTTTGGCTCAAGAACCCTAATTTCTGCATTTGATTGATTGAGTTGATTTCAATGAGTTAAAACCTTGTATAAATGGAAGGTTTTAGTCTTGAAATAAACCCCATATGATTAAGAACAAGAATAAGAACTTAATATGTCAAAACAGGGTGCTACAGTGCAAAATCGGGACTGAATCTGGACTGCTCAGCAAGAGCACGGGTCGTGCCTTTATGAACGAGTCGTGCATGTCCTGCAAATCAAAGAACATTGCCTTTTATGCATGGCACGAGTCTTGCTACTCAAGGCCATAAAATGCACAAGTCATGCTAGGGGACTCAAAAACGTGAATTTTCGCTAGGCATGTCCGATTTACCTCAAACTTGAACCATAAGTCCATGGTGGTTTGAAAAGTCCTGGAAAAATACTAAACTGAGTTTTTGACTCCTTGGGGGCACTGTAGAACAATACGAATGCCTCGGTAAAGCATATAATTCATGAAAAGATGGTAAATGGAAAGTTTATCATCTAGACATTGTTTGTAATGTTATAATATTGAACTCTTATGCATTAGAGTCAATTAAAATGATTGTTAACCTATAATCATTGTGAAAATGAATGAAATTATAGGTACGGGACAAGATCTTGCGAAATATATTGAAAGACAAGAAACAACCGGAATTAGATGCAACAATTATCCAGGTGAGTAATCTCACTTATATCATATATGATATGTGTTGATTGGACTGTTACAGATTGAAACAGCTGTGGGGGACGAAAATGATAATTTTAAAATATAATGAAAAGGCAATACCGGGTAAGCCGTGAGTCAATGAAATGACAAGAACGGAGCCGTGAGTCTAGGCAAAAGCGGGGCAAACCCGTGAGCCATAAATGTCTATGATATACAACATTATTAAATGGTGCGGCCACTTGTGGCTATGATATTGGATGTTATATCCAACTGGTGCGGCCTATATGGCTATGATATTGGATGCTATATCCAACTGGTGCGGCCTATATGGCTATGATATTGTTATACGGAAAATGGTGCGGCCTTATGGCTATGATATTGAACTTGAATCTAAATGGTGCGGTCTTTTGACCACGATATCGGGTTATTGAACCCAGCTGGTGCGGCCTTTGGGCTATGAAATAAATGATGAAACTATTGGTGCGGCCTTAGGGCTATGACTTGAATGTTGAACATGTTTGGTGCGGCTTATATGGCCATGCAATACGGTGCGGTCAATCGTGACTAAGAAATATGGGACAGAAATGGATGCAAATAACAACCTGTAAGACTATGAAGTAGGATGTGAAATCCTAAGAGATATACGATCAGCCAGTAAGGCTAAGAGTTTGGATCCGATATCCAAATATATATACGTTTAGCCGGAAGAGGCTATAGAATGGGACCTTGTGTTGAAAAGATGAGTCAGAAGAGATTCATCATATATAGGGAATTATATATGAACGTGTTTCTTATACAGGTTATTTGCAGATATGATTACTCACTGAGCTTTATAGCTCATGTTATTTGTTAAATGTCCCTGCAGGTTAGCATGATCCTGATACGGGAAAAGATAGAGTCTGTGACTAAAGAAGTGGGACTTATAGATGCTGTCAGTAGCAGCCCGGCTTCAAAAGGATATTATGGTATTTTATACTCTCCTTGATACACTTGTACCCGTTTTTAATAAAATATACCCCTTTTGTTATGGTTTTATGTATTGAAACCTTTTTTTTAAATGAAAATTTTTCAGGGGTGTTTTTGTTGTAAAAGTCGGGTGTTACAATGAGAGGCGAATGAGAATCGAAGAATTGGAGTTAGAGAGATAATTTTACGCTTGTTAAACAAATAAACATTTTTTGTTTGATTGCTAAACGTCTTTATAATAATATTACTCAACTGCACATTGATTGTGATATAGGCAGGGGTCTGCATAAAATGATTTTGCCCTTTCTCGAATTAAAAGAGGACGACATTGATGTTGATTGTTATAAGTGTGAAACAATCGTTTCATCTGATGAAGTGTCAGGTTCTTATCGTATCAGACTCGAGAAAATAGAAAATTACATTCAGTCTAAAGAACATAAGAGCATGGTTAAAGAATTTTTTTACAGAAAATGACAAGGTTGAAATCAAATGAGCCACTTTACAGAAATATCATTCATTATGCAAGAAATTGAACTCAGAAGATACTCTCAACACTGAGACTGTTTCTGAGTTTGACGAAAGCGAGATGAGTGAAATTTCTGTGGAAGATGAAATTTACTGCTCTGTTTTTGTAAATGATCAAACCGAATCAGAGAAACATCTCATTTCTGAAAACTCAGTTGAATTTGCTAGAATTGTCAAAAATAATGGTTCGCAAATTTTAAAAGAACAAGCAACAGTTTTTCCTAAGGTTAAAACCGTTCCGAACCAAGTTTTCGTAAAAACAGGACTGAACACAAAAGACACATCAGAACTCAAGTCCTTGTAGATAACGATAATGCCGACAACTGCGATGCTTTCTTTTGGTCCAAACTCATTGATAATGCAGATGAAACAAAAGGACTTCTAAGATGACCTTGTGGAAATAAAAAGGAAGATACATATCGAAACCATTGAATCCTGTAGATTCTTTCTCTCAGCCAGGAACCAGTGGCACGAAACCAATTCCAATTGATCCCTCTTCATCTAAAAATGCCAACAAAGCTTTCAAAAACGGTACCCAATATTCATAAGTCTCCTGAAGAGCTTATAGCTAGAAGGAGACAGATAAATGCTCGGTATAAAAAGAATCTAAAAGAAAGAAAGCAATTCTGGAGAAACAAAAATGCCAAAAGCTTTGTTAATTCTGATTTAAACTCTACTAAGAAAGTTGGTACTTCTCCAATTCCGAAATCGAAACAAAACTCCAACAAAAGACAAATTTTTCAAAAACCACACACCTTTCCAGTGACATTTGAAAAATCAAAATCACCTTAACCAGCAAAGACAAATATTTTGAAAACTGTCATCAAATCTAATGATTTGAAGGGTAAAACCATGCTTTTTCCCGAACCAAAACCAATTTTTAAAGAGACCAAACTTGCAAAAGTTCAAAGAGATTTTCATCCAAAACCGATTCCGAAATCGAATTCCTCTGCTCAAACAAAATCACACCTTGTTGAAAAAAATCGATATACAAACAAAACAAAAGTGTTTCGGATCGAAAATGGAAAGAATCAACTTTCGAGAAGAAAATCATTTTGGGTTGACAAAACTAATATCTTTCCAGTTTCCAAGAAATTCTCACATGGACCCACATTGGTTTGGGTTCCTAAATCCCTCTAAAATATACAGGTGATGCATGACGAACAGTATGACTTGGAATGGTACATAGATAGTAGTTGTTCATGTCACATGAGAGGAAGAAGGGAAGAATTAAGGGAATATTGTTCGCTACGAAATGGAGGAAGAATTTGATATGGCAACAATGCGACGGGTCAAATCAAAGGCTACGGCATGATCACAAATGGTGAATTTTCAATTTGCAAAGTAGCTTATGTGGAAGGCTTACAACACAACCTCATCAGTGTTTCGTAACTGGTGGTTGGATCTGGTCTTAAAGTATCATTTGATGAAGATTGTTCGGAAATCATAGAAAAGAATACTAAGACGATCATTCTGAAGTCTAAAAGAAAGGGCGAAATGTTCCCATTGGATATGAAACCAATCAAAGGAAAGCCTGTTATCTGCTTACTCATGAAAGCATCTAATGATGATAGTTGGCTATAGCACAGACGTCTCTCCCACATGAACTTCAGAGACATAAACAAACTTGTAATTGGTGATCTGGTGCGAGGATTGCCGCTGCTGAAGTACGATAAAGACCACCTGTGTGATGCTTGCGAACTCGGAAAACAAAGCAGAAAGAATTATTCCATTACCATTAACACGAAGATCATAGAACCTCTTGAACTATTACATATCAATCTTTGTGGTCCATCTGCAATCGAAAGTGTAGCTCACAACAAGTACATTTTGGTTATCTTTGATGATTTTTCTCGTTTCACGTGGGTTTTCTTTCTTAAACAAAAATCTGAGGCAACACCAAACTTGATCAACTTCATCAAGCAAGTTGAGCTGCTACTCCAAAAGCCAGTTTGGAAGATTCGAAGCGACAACAGAACGGAATTCAAAAACCAGGTGTCTAAAGAATTTCTAGTCAACAAAGGGATTTCACACAACTTTTCTGCTCCTTACACTCCACAACAAAATGGAGTGGTAGAAAGACGAAATAGATCCCTCTACGAAGCAGCTCGTACAATGCTCTCATTCGCAAGACTACCGTTGTATTTCTGGGCTGATGCAATCGCCATTGCATGCTTTACTCAAAATTGCTCAACAAAACAAGCGATTCTTACTTACTCCTTATGAGATTCTTAACAAACGAAAACCAAATGTGTAATTATTTCATGTTTTCGGTTCAAAATGCTTCATATTTAATTCTAAGGAGAAAAGAGTCAAGTGGGATGAAAAAGCTAATGAAGGAATCTTTCTGGGTTATTCCTTAACATCGAAAGCGTGCAAAGTTCTCAACATGCGATCTCGGAAAATAGAAGAAACGTATTATATCACATTTGATGACAACTACATGACAAGAGCTCAGAACAAAGAAATTCAATCAGCAGAGATCTTTCCCCAATCAAATCAGACAACAATTCCTTTAATAAACTTGTATGAGGAATTTATGAACTTGTTTGATGAACCCGAGACTGCAAAGTCCTCCGAATCAACTGCAAAAGACAATCAAGAGGATGAACTACTAAAGATTATAGATGATGCGGCAAATGCTTCTGAACGTTCTTCTGAAGAACCAACTCCAATCCCAAAAGATCCAGCCCCCACTCCAACTCCGAATGAACCAGAACCAGAAATCATCCACAATCATGGAGACTCTTCTAACTCTCATGTCCAGGGGGAGGGTTCCACACCAACTCAAGGGGATAATATTCCTACTTTCAAGGGGGAGAGTCCGATTACCATCAAAGAATCTCATACAAACTTCCAGGAGGAGAAGGAGAATGAAAATAATGACTCAGACACTCAATCGGAAGTTCAGTCAAAAATCGAGGAAGTTTTTGTAGAAATGAATCTGGAGTATGACCCAAACTATCCTCCGATAGTTAAGTGGACACGAGATCATCCACTATCTTAGGTAATCAAAGAAACGTCAGCAGGAGTTCTTACCAGAATGCAACAAAAAGTGAAGCAAACTACATTATTTTCAAAAATGGAATTTTGCATGTTTAATTTGTTCATCACTAAAAAATGTACGATGCTCTTGTTTGATGAACCGAAAACAGTTAAGATTGCTCTTGATCATGCTGATTGGGTCCAAGAAATGTAAGATGAACTCAATGAATTTGAACGCAACAAGGTCTGGAGACTTGTTCCGACTCCAGAAAATGCATCCGTTCTCGGAATGAAGTAGGTTTTCAAAAACAAGATGGACAAAGAAGGAAATGTCATTTGCAACAAAGCTCGTTTAGTGGTCAAAGGATATTGTCAAGAAGAAGGAATCGACTACGAAGACACTTTCACACCCATTGCAAGATTGGAATCCGTTCGGATCTTTCTTGCCTATGGATCACACAAAGGTTTTGACGTTTATCAAATGGATGTGAAGTGTGCTTTTCTGAACGGTGAATTGGAAGAAACAGTGTATGTCGAACAGCCTCCAGGTTTCGTTAACAACAAGCATCCGAATCACTGCTATGTCATGGATAAGGCTGTATATGGTTTGAAGCAAGCTCCCAGAGCTTGGTACGAAACGTTGAATCGCTTCCTCAAGCAGTCAAAATTCAAGCAAGGCTCAGTTGATCCAACCTTCTTTCGCAAAAAGGAAGGCAACCATCTTATGATAGTTCAGATTTATGTTGATGATATTATTGTTGGATCTACTCACCAAAGCCTAACAACTGAGTTTCGAAAATTAATGGAAACTAAATTTGAAATGAGTTCGATGGGAAAAATCAACTTCTTCCTTAGCCTGAACATCAGAAAAAGCTCCGAAGGGATATTCATCAATCAAGAAGCCTATATAAAATCTCTTATAGAGAAATTCGGAATGGTGGAGAATTCGAAAGTTAAAATCCCAATGGCATTCAGAACCAAGCTTACTCATTCTTTAGACAAACCAGCAGCAGACATCACACTTTATCGACAAATGATCGGTTTGCTTCTCTACCTTACTTCTAGTTGACCTGATATCATGTTTTCTATTTGTTACTATGCTAGGTACCAAGCTAATCCAAGATATCCACACATGAGCGCATTAAAGAACATTTTCTGATATATGAAACGAACAACGTCACTTGGGTTATGGTATCCATCAGGATCAGGGTTCTTTGTACAAGCCTTTTCAGATGCAGATCTTGGTGGATGTGGACTCGATCGGAAGATCACTTCTGGGGGATTTCAACTACTGGATGGCAAGCTCGTTACCTAGCAATCTAGGAAACAGACTTGTGTTTTTCTTTCAACGGCTGAAGCTAAATACATCGCAGCTGCATCATGCACATCTCAGATCATCTGGATTCAAAACCAACTGAAAGACTATGGGATCAACATGAAACGTATCCCACTTTACTGTGATTCCGAGAGTGCAATTCGGATCTGTCATAACCCAATGCAACATTCCGAGACAAAGCATATTGCCATTTGTTATCATTTCATTAAAGATCATGTTGAAGATGGCAACATTGAAGTGCATTTTTTTCGTTCTGCAGACCAACTCGCCGATATCTTTACCAAGGCTTTAACTGAACCTACTTTCAATTGCATCTTACAAGGGCTTGGAATGATAGAGGCTGAATTAGTTTCGAAAGCTACTTAATGGTCGGAAGTCATTGATCATATTCCGAAAGGTTCCGAGACTCGGAACGACTCAGAATCGTAACAAATGCATAATGATCTCGGAACTACTCTGTATATCCTTTTTGTATATTTGTTTTTAGTTTTTATCCTCATTTTTTTTTCAAATATCAAAAATCACAAAAATAATTTCAGTTTTATTATTATTTTCAGAAAATAGAAAGTCCAAAGTTTTATTTTTTTATTTTTCTTAATTTTTTTATTTAACTATAAACTCCAAAAATTATTTTAATTTATTTTGTGTCTAGTTACCTTTTTTTGTTGTCTTGTTTCTCATTTCACAGGTTGATCAAAGCCAAAGCAAAAGAAAACATTTTTCATTCATCACGAAGAAATTACAAAAGAAAAAGATGAAATACATGTTCTTCCTAAAGCTTGTAGTACTGCCACATCGGAGGGTTACCCATGTGATACATCTGATGGATACGCAGCTCACTGTCATCTACGAAAAGTTGCGTTCCATTCACCAGCCTCACATGAAACTGGTTGTGGGCAGTCACCCTAGAGATCGCCGCAGGCCACCATTCCCGACGGTACCACACCTCCACCAGGTCAAACTGTTTAAACTCCACCAAAACCTTTGGTGGAACCAGTTGCAGTGCAGTAAATACAACATGAACCACCATGGGTCCACCTGTTGCTCCGTCAGTGAGGGAGGTTAACCTAACCTCATACCTCTAAGCCCATCGATGATCAAACCGCCATAGAAGCCTCTGCTGAAGTCACCCTCTGATAGGCTAACCTAAACCTTATCAAAACGCTTGAATGGAATGTCGACCATTTTTTTCTTATGGTTGGTGATTGTGTAATTTTTCTATGCTTTGAACCTCTAAGTTTCTTTTTCTTTTATAGGCAGGTGAAGACCGTTTGCAATTCCCTGTTTTGGAGACGTTTAATTTCATTGTAGTAATTATGGTTTGACAGGTTTTTAATACCCTCTTTAAAGCTAAATCCTGTCAGAGATCTTCGGCTAGATGGGTTTTCACATCCTCCTGCACACTCATACTTTCTGCAGAGTATTTGCCACCTGTACCGGAGATTACGGCACAATAATCATTACAAAGACCTGACGTTATTTTCTTTATTTTATATCATTTCTTTTTCCTTCATGAAAAATACAAAAATATTTTTTTTTCAGAATGCAACTGTGTATTTACGGAAACTTTCTTTGTATACCTTCTTGTACCAAAAATGTAGTCCTATTATTATCAAAATCAAACCAACTTCGGTATATGGCTACAGCAAATCTAGTCTGTGATCGGAAATAATTATCACCATGATTCGTTGTGAGACTCTCAACCGTTCTTAACCGATCTTAATTCTCTATCATACTCATTTCCATGTAAACGTAACCCTTATGAAGATTCTCAGCATTACCACTGACAGTTGATAGTTACACAACAACTGAGTTTATGATCTTGGGATTGTTGTCACCACACTTTCTTGTGAAACCCAAAAATTCTGAACAACCTTTGTGAATTGACGGCTATACTCGTGAAATCTCAAGTTTTTCATTTTTGCGTGATCTCAATGAAATGTACCTAGACCTAAGTCATTTCTTCCCAAAAGATCCAGTTTATATTTTTTAATAAGATTTCCAAAAACCAATAGTCACTTTCAAACAATACCAACCTACTTGTTATTAATGGCTACACTGGTCAAACAAGTACTTTCTTCCGATTTTGGACTTATGTCAAGTTTCGGAATTTGTTGAAAGCAAAGCCACCCATGTAACCTACATTTAAAAGATGCCTCTCACTAGTTCTTAAAAACTATGTGATGGTAATTCAACGGGAAATCACACAAGCACTTCTGAATCTCTCTTAATTCCAAAGGAAGAGATCGTTGCCCGGGATCCATCTGCTTTCATGTCAATTCCGACATCACAGAATCCCAGAAATTTAATTTGCTTTATTTCTTTTTTTATGGCACACTCTTGCACAAAAATCACATTGATTTTTCTAACTCTGGCTTTACTGTGAAAGGTTTCATTTGGTGTTTTTCAGAGCATTAAAATGCTGACTCATCATCATTTGAGGTTTCTTGGAGAGAAAGGTTGAATAGGCGCGAACTTTTGAATTTACATGACGTAATTCTCGCGTATCGGTTTCAACATCATTATGACTGCAGCTGACTTATCAGTTTTCACATGCCTGACAAGCCGATTTTCGGGGCAACGTCTCATCATGAGGCGAGATTTTGGGAAACTGAAACGACATCTTGGAGATTTTCTCTCTCCACATTAATTCCCAAATAAATAAAATGATTTTTGACGGTACATTCTCTCTCCACTTCCCACATTCTTCTCCAGCATACTTTCTTCTCTCTCGTGTTCCTCTCTCTCAAGCTTCAACAATGACAGAATCCTCTTCTCACAACGCACACTCTGCTTCGAGTATCATGTTGCACATCAAGCAGAATCAGAACATGATAGTTGACCTCGATTCTTCTCGCTATAATGAGGTTCTTTGTCCACTGATCGAGTGCTTGAAATATTCACGAATTTCTGAGGCATTGACAAGGTATGAATCTGTTCCCCTGGTTCATCTCTCTTTGCTTATACCACTGCAAAATACAACAAGCAAAATGAGGTCATTCACTTTGAAGT
Source organism: Cichorium intybus (assembly GCA_023525715.1). NCBI lineage: Eukaryota > Viridiplantae > Streptophyta > Magnoliopsida > Asterales > Asteraceae > Cichorium > Cichorium intybus. The sequence continues at coordinate 102,096,040 of CM042009.1, forward strand.
GGCTTCATACAAGGCCTCTGTTTCCAAATCCCGCTTTTGCAAGTTACTAGGGTTCACCGAGACAGAAAACGTAGTTGATCCTGATTCAATTCAACCAGAGGTCCTACAAAAACTCTTTTTCCAAATGGGCTATCGAGGGGAGATTGATCTTTTATCAAAGTTCATAAAGAAAGCTCTTCCTTCTTACTGGACTGCCCTTTTCACTATTCTTTTCAAGAGTTGTTCGGAGAGAGTTACAGGAACGGACAATGCAAGCTGGCTGTTCTACACCATCATGTATGGTGTTTATCATGATCAGAACATGGACTACGGTTCCATCTTGTGGAATCAATTTATTGATAGTCTGACCTCCAAGAATCGCCTTTCTGAGATATCTTATGCTCGTTTCTGGTCTATTGTGGTTAATCGAGCACTCACTCAGAACAAAGTTCACATCATGACAAATTCCGCAATGGTTGTCATTCCCGCACTTTCCACAGGTACCTTTCTATCACTGGATTCAAAATCTTTTGAATTCATCGGCTCTCTTTTTGAAGAAATGTTGGCTAAAGTGCCCATCGATGTTGAATGTGTTGATGCCTACTGACTGTTACCTCCTTCTAGAATTGGCGTTATTCCACCATACGTTCAGGAGGGTTTTGATAAACTGAAAAAACCAAAGAAAGGGGGCAAACGGAAAGGAAAGGGCTCGACTTCAGAAAGGGTCAAGCCAACCAAACCTCGAAAGAAGAACAAGAGAGCCAAATCTCTGACTCCACCTTCGGAACATGAGGAATCGGAAGGACGGACTCTCTCCGACCCTTCGAAAGTCGATCAGGGAAATAAAGAAGAAGAGGATGATGCAGGAAACATGGGTCGCAATCCTCCTTTCCCTCCACCCAATCCTACTCCGAAACCAACTCCCAACAACTCTCCATCCCCATCTCGAAAAAATTCACCAAAGCCTACTCCTCAAAATTCCCCTTCCCAATCACCAAAGAACACCACCAAACCTTCTCCAAACCACCAAACCCCTCCATTTGAAGAAGAAGAAATCATGTATTATGATGAACACGATGAGATAAGCCGGTTTTGTTGAATCTCCTTTCAACGTCCGATTCAATGTTGACGATGATAATGCCCTAATGACAAAGGGGCAGTTTAAAGAACTATTTGCGAAATTGGATTCGCTTCTCCAATCCTCCAAGGCTCCCACCTCTTCCGACTGGCAATCCTAGTTGGAGGCTCATAAGACATCAGTGGTGACCTTGATAGGCGACAATGCGAAAGTTCTTGAAGATCTTCTTATGCTTATTGAAGCATCTGAAAAAAAGATGGCAGATTCGTCTGAAACTGTCGCAAAACTACAATCAGAAGTTCTTACGTTTGTCAAAGACTTCCGAGAAGCACATGACACCAACAATGTCAAAATAAATAAAGTAATTTCTGGGTTTGGAGATTCTTTAAAGGCAGAGAAGGAGGCACTATCTGTTCTTCGTGCTGATCTGAAGAAGGAGAATTCCGATCTTGCCTCCTCTCTCTATGCAAAAGTGGAACAATTACAGAAGGATCTAGCCATGGAAAACGAGGTCATTGACCAACTTGCTGCCAAAACGACAAAGATCAAAGTTCTCAAGGCAGACCTCAAGCACACTTTGGCAATCTTGGCCTCTACCATGTCTCAAAACAAAGCTCTCCGGGCTGTGCTTCCGACATTGATTCGTATCTACGGCGACTAGTAGAAGAGGGCGATCTGATCCTCACTCCAACTGTTCGTCTTCATCTCACGAACAAACTTCATCTCATTCTTAAGTTGTTAAGCAAATTGAAGGGTGTTTCGGAAGGCGATGCCAGTCCAAAACAAGGGGGAGACGAGAACATGAAACTCTGAACGAGAACGTGGAGACTTCGAATGTGTCCAAGGAAAATCCAACCAAGTCCCCCTTTACAAAAATCAGCAACGTGAATGAACCAGAGACTAACCCGTCTGCTGATGAGACGAACTAGGAGAAGCAAACTAACTAGTTCACTAGTGTAACTAGTGATAAAGCTTCTCCGTCGTAACGAAGAGGTAAAAAGATCAGTGATGATGATGTCGAAGAAGAAGCAGAGCTTACCGATGTAGCAAAGTCAGCTAAGGAAGCTAGAGACAAAGAACTTGATAACTTGCAAAGGCTTGCTCATGAGCTTGATGCTAAGGAAGTAGCTGCCAGGGATGCAGAACTTTTGCTAAAAGCTCGCGAGTCTCTTTTTCCTGGTTGGCATTTCAAGCGGATGAAAAAGGAAGCGATCACTGAGCCTATAGAAAACTAGTTGCAGCCTGTCTGCTCATACGATACCAGTAACGAAGTAGACTCTCAGTTCGACTTTCCGATCACTCCCAGAGCATTCTTGTTCCGATGCTTTGAAGAGATCGTTAATACTTCCCTTTCCAGTTCGGAAGTAAATGATATGCTCTTCAATTTCTATCTTGACAACTCCAAGCCTCAGCACCTTTCATGGAGCCTGAAGAAAATTCTTGCGCTGACTCCCAGGCTTCCCGAAGTAACTATCCCTTTCAAAAATGCTCGATTCTTGGCAAAAAGGGTAAATACAGAGGAAAATGATGAGTTCTCAATGGCAGATTTTCCCTTCATGAATCCATTTGATTGGATTTCCTTGCTTAACATTCTGTCGAGAAAAGCTTATAAGCGTGAACCTCTCATCAATCATCTCAAAAGAATGATTGCCTGTTACATTCATAAGGTTGCAAGACTGGATGTCGAAGTTGCCACTTTTCTGAATTCCAGTCCCTTTAATAAAGTTCAGGGTCCACCCTCCAATCTCAATAAACGGAGTATCGGAAAGATAAATCATAAGCATTGGAATGTGGCCTATCATTCTAAGGAAGGTGGTACAGTTTACAAGAAGATATTCTATTTGACAGACAAGCATCTATATCGGACTTCAGCCTTGGAGCACATTCTCCATATCATCAACCAAAACGCGTCTAACTCGGTTAATGATAAGAAATGCTTCACGGACATGCTGAACTGGTACTTGGCTTTTCGAAAGAGGAATTTGCTGACCATGCCGAAAGTGTTTGAGAGGGTGGATTCGGAACTAAAGCCTGAAGAGTGACTGCTCTATTCGCAATTTGACTCAAAGGGGGAGATTGTTAGGTCACTTATTTTGATTGAGTCAATTGCGTATGTAATCTCGTTCACGGCTCTCACACAGAATAGTTCTCTCTGAATTGTTCTTGAGAGTTTCAATATAATCATTCGGCTATTGTTCTTCATATTGATCTTGTTATTTATTATTCCTCATTTGAATATTTCGATCTACTGTTTTATATTCTCATAGAGAATACATGGTTGAAGGATTTCTTCGGTATATTGATGGATGTCCTCAACATCAACGAACACGTTGAAATCTTCTGACGTCGAGGGTGGAGTCATCTTAAATGAGAAACCCAAGAACCATGAAAAGTCAAAGCACATGCTCAAGGAATACTGACATATTCTAGAATTGGGAGAAAAAGTAACATAGACATATTGTAAGAATGTATGATCGAATAATCTCCAATAATCTCGACACAGAACATAATGATGGTCATTTTGGGTACATAGACAAATAAAATTTTAGTTATTAGTTTAATGGAACCAGAAACATATATAACAGTATTAAATTGTATCTAATCTGGTGATTATCATGTCGAGACTTGATAATAATCTGGAAAGTTGCGACTTACTAATTTAACACTGTGTTTCACTTTAGCATGTCTAGAACCCGCTTCCTAAGTATTAATTTACTCAAACCTCTACAATCGGTCGTACTCTTGGAAACAAGTAGTGATTTAAGACTATCATGGAGGGTTAGTAGATTGTATATAGTGACTAGACATAGCATGCGGATTGCGACTAACACTCATGAGTACTTGGTAGAGATTCAAGTATTGGAACAACCCGCACCTAGAGATTACTTTATGGATTTAGTCACGAGTAGTCTAGGATGATAATATATTCAATTCTTCAAATCGAGATACATGAGAATCTGCTCTATGATTATGTTATGCATTGGTATACTCAAACGTTGTCTGTAACTGGCTGTTATAAAGGGTATGTCCATACATAACATAATAAAATAGACAGAGACTATGTAGTTAAAGTTTATATGTTCCTTCTGCCATAACAAGGAGAAGCGATATATGTGGGCCCCTCGATGATTTGATGTTTACATTAAATTACTCAGCCGAGTCCGTACTAAATTAATGTGTTCAATTGAGCAGTCTGATGTGGTCATTATAAATCTCTATTGGCAAATAGAATTTTGAACTATTGAGAATTGACCATTATCCATCTCCCAGGTTCATCAAAAGATATTTTGTAAAACAGAGGAATAAATGATCTCTTATCTAGGGGTCGTCACATGATTGTGATCTTGATCAGAGTTCGGTAGTTGCATTGGATGTTACACTCTCTGCCACTTATCAGAAAATATTAGACCACACAAAGTTAATGACATGTCTAAGGTCATCAAGTGTGGTGATATTTCTAATCATAACAGGGTCCTATTTGCGTTGCCCTCACGACCCAGTAAAAACAATTAGTAGCAGAAATAATAGAGGAATGATCAGTTTATTAATTTATTATGAAATAAATTAATCAGAATCTAGATCAAGAACAAATTAATAAATTAATTGTGAAATTAATTAATAGAAATTAATTAAAGGATTGGATTGTAATTAATTAATAGTTTAACTAATAGAAACAAGTCCAGGAGGTGCGGCCGCCAAAAGACTCCTAAGTTTAAAACCCTGGGATACCATGTACTATAAATAAAGGCCTTGGGATTCAACTCCTAAGGCATTCTAATACCCTTCAAGTGTTTCTGGATCAATTTTTTCAGCCTGAATAATTTCTCTCTTCTTGTTCTTCTGGTGATATTGGGTGTGAATCACTATAGGGATTCTAATTTGGATCCTTTACATCCAAACAAAGGTATGAATTCATATTAATCTTGTTGTTAATGTAATTGCTTTGAATTATGATCCTGATTATGAACATGTATGATCTTGTTAATTAATCTGCTCAGTTTTGGGATTTAATATGTTTATCTTCCGCTGCCTGATTGAATTGTGTTAATCTGTATAAAAATCACAACAAAATCACGCATGATGAACATGCTAAGAGCATAGGCATGAGAGATGATGTTAGTTTTAATATTTAGTTGATATTTGAAACATTGTAACAGTAATAAATTGTAATTGAATTTGGTGACTAATGAATACAGATTTCTTTATAAGTTGGTGAACTACCATTTTTCAATTATTTATTATTGTGTTTCGTTTTGCATGTTGGGAATCCACTTCTCGAGTACTAAATTACTCAAACATCCACAGTCATTCACACTCCTGGAAGTAAGTGATGAATTAAGACTGTCATGGAATGTTGGTTGATGTCAATAGAGATTAGACATAGCATGGAGATGAAACTAATATTCATGAGTACTCAAATAGAGATTTTGGTATTAGATAAACCTACATTTAGAGATTACTTCATGGATACAATCATGAGTAATTCTAAGATGATAATATCTTTTATTCTTCAAGTGGAGATGCATGATTTTTAGTTTACAATTTCTGTTATGCATTAGTTTACCTAAGCGCAACCGTAACTAGGAGTCATAAAAGGTATGTTCATATATGACATGAAGAGTTCACTATAGCTATTTAGTCAAAGTTTATTTGTTCGTTTTGCCTTCAATAGGAAAAGAGATATCATGGGCCCCTCAATGGTTTGAGGTGGATATTGTATTGTTGGGCCCAGCATGGACTAGATTGATGTGTTCGATCCAGTACTCCAATAAGGTCAACATAAATTGGAAATTGGGAAACATAATCTTGAACCTCGAGATTGATTCTTACCCATGTCTCAGGTTCATACGATATCTTGTAGAACAAAGGAATAGATGATCACTTATCTTAAGGGCTGACTCTAAGAATAAGATTCAGAGTTCGGCAGTGTCTAAGGAAGCACGCTTTGCGGATAAACTAGGAGACTTATGACTAATGGTATTTGATGACTTGACCAAGTGGAAGACTGTTGAAATAGTGTCCAAGGTCATAACTAAATTAGTAAGGACTTTCCATTAATAACAAGGTCCTTTTGGGTTGCCCTCTGTAGTCAAATGGTATTAAGGTTAATAGAGAGACAGAAATAAATAGTTTATTAATTTATTATGTGATGATAAGTTAATTAGAAACTAGGTTGGAATTAATTAGAATTAATTTAGGATTAATTAAAAGTGTAGGGACTAAATGTTAATAGTTCAATAGCTGAAAAATGGATAATGTTTGGGGAGGATAGAGGACGGATGTTAAAGGGATTTATCCCAAAAATTCATTCACCATGAATGGTGGGTGATAGGGATTCATCCCTTCCAAAATCGTTCAAGATAGAGTGCAAGTGTAGGAGTTTTTTATTTGAAAGATAAAACAGATTAATTAATCAATTATCCTTTATTCAGTTTGAATTCAAATCAGGTTTATCTCTGACACCGTTGCAAGTTATAAAAACCCCTCCTGGCCGTCATAATTGATGCGCCACTTTTCCATAGCTCTCTGATTGGAATTGTTCTCTTCCCTATCAGCAGAATCTATAACCCTTCTCTAGGGTTTTATAACGAGCTTTCTTAAATACCTAATTAACCTAATTTTTTGGACTAATTGGGTGTAAACCATTAGAGGTAGTCTCTGTTGCGTACAACCTTCCATAGCTTTTGGATTTGATGTACACAAGGGTTATTCAAGCAAATCGGTTTTTGCTAAAGGTTGGTAATCTAATCCTTCTTGTTGTTGTAAATTTTCAATAAGTAGCTTCTTGGTAGGTTTTTAGTAATGGTTGCTTGCCATAGAATTTTTGTATGTTTCTGTTGCCATACTTGCCTATTCTACTGGTAACCTACCAGATATTACCTTCAATATTCTATCGAACTAGGAGAAATCGGGAATTTAAGTGTTGCATTAAGTTTGAAACCAAAATAATGCTTCATCCCTAACTACCGATCGCCGTTGGTAGCTCCCATGTCGCCTTCGGCCGGTCCATCCGACCTTCCTAGCGCCGTCCAATGTTGTGCTTCATCCCCTATAGCCCTGCATCTTCCTTATTCTGATTCTCAGACATTCAATTGCTTAATCTCTATGTTGATCTTTGTCTCTGACTCTCGATCTCAACTCTTTATCTTTAATTGGTACACAAACATATGCAATCATTGTGTGTGTGATTTAAACGAGTTTGAAATTTTCCTTGTAATCTCGCGTTTTTGTCTCTCGGATCTTTGGGTCGATTACATATACACATGAATGTGTATGTGTTTCTGATTTTGACGAGAGACAATGTTCTCCTAGGCTACTTCCTGTTTTCACTTTGACATACAAACTCACAGGAAGAAGATACGTATCGGGTTTCATTTTTATTTGGACTTGGTCAAAAGTTGGGAAATTACCTAAAATACCCCTATGTTAATGCCTAGTAAAATTTTCAGAATTAACCCTCAATTTTTTGTAATCTTTGAGTTGTTAAAAGTTCCACATGGGATATCCAATTTTCATAACCTTTATTTTCTTAGGAAGCTGAGAATGAACTTTATAACTTCTTTTCACTAACTTAAGTCTCAATCTAATAATATTTTTTGTTACAAGCCATCAAACATGACCATTTGGCTATTTTGTCATTTTTGGCCATTTTTTCAACACTTCATAAATTCTTCGTAATAACTCCAAATGACTTGAATATTTTTCCTATATTTTTTTACATAAAACATTACCAAATTATCCTTGATGAGTTTTCCCAATTCCTTTTAGATTTTGAGATATTGATTTGTAAAGATTGATATATATTTTGTTCACTTTTTGTTCCCAATTTCCATTTTGTCCTCATGTCTTTAAAACAAATCTACAAATGAAGTAACACGTCATTATGACTTATTAAAAAGATCTTAACCCATAAGTTTCCATATTGTTACCTTCTTTGACCATTTTGCCCCTTGGTTATAACACATTAACACTTAGTTATTTAAGCATCAAACTTCTTTGTATTAAATTCTTATCTTATACAAAATTTTGTTTTTCACAGTTATATACCCTTTAAATGGATTTCGTCCTCGGAATCATTAAGATGAAAGTGGGTTTAACATACAACTACGCAATTCTTGCATAAATTAGAACTATTCACTAAAAATTATATATACAATTCTTTTTTCATGTTTTTGATGTACCTTTAATTGACATTCATTTGCCATTAACTGCTTCCATATCTCATGTTTCCTTCAATTAATTCAAAATCACTAAGATGTATTCCATTCGGAATCTTATAAATTGCCTTACTTGCATGTCATAATAAGTTTAACGTTTCAAAAGTTAGCACCCCAACATGTTTACTTTTTAGAATAAATGCCTTCTAATAGAGAAATGTACTTACCTTCATATAGTAGTGTTTGACCATTCACCCAAAGTTGTATTTAATTGGCATCACCTAATAAATTTCCAATCATTAGATTTATATCCACGAGCCTTTCTTTCCTTTACCCATTTCTAACTTAAGTGCGTACAACTGTTAGATTTGCCATTCACAACTACAATTCCCCTTGAGACACCTATCTTTTAGATATTTGCTAATTACATATTCAATATGTAAACCTTACCCAGTTTCGAAAGTCATTTACCATTCCATTTGGTTATCTAGTTTCTAGTATCTATTTAATGATGTTACCATAAGTGATTAAGGAATCAGCTATTTCCTTTCATTATATATGTACTCACAATTCAATTATTATCCATGAACCTTTGCATCAATATATGCCAATATTAGAATTCTAACCTTTGTATATGAAATTCATTATTGACGACTACACTTCAAGTATCCTATAACGTCCTTAAACAACTTTTGAGATTTTTCTTGAGCTCAGTTTATCATATCTTGAGGCTTATACTTGCACTAATATAGTCATATAATCATGTGTATTGTTGGGATTTGATCATATAAACAAGAACATTCATGCAGCAGATGACATAACAAGATCAAATCATAAAACTAAGCAAATTAACAGAACAAGGATCATCAAGTTCATAATCAAGGATCATATGTTAATAGCAATTGCATCAACTAACAAGATGAATTATGAAATTCATACCTTTGTTGGGATGTAAGGACCCAAACCAAAATCCCTCTAATGATTCACACCCAAGAACACCAGAAAATCAAACCGACAGAAGTTCATCTTGGCTTAAAAGCAAGATCCAAAAACCCTTGAAAATGGTTATGGAACTTTGACAATGAGAGGGGGAGGAAGGGTATGGAGGTGGCGGCTCCTTTAGGAGGTATGGGATGCCTTAGGGTTTGACCCAAGGTCTCTATTTATACTAAAGGGATCATAGGGTTCCAAACTTAAGGAGCTTTCTCTGCCACCCCCTGGACTTGTCTGAATTAATTAAACCTTTAATTAGTTACAATCCAATCCTTATAATTAATTTCTATTAATTAATTCCAAATTATTTTATCAATTAATTATTGATTCCGTTTCTGATTAATTTATTTCTCAATAAATTAATAAACTAATCAGTCCTTCTTATTTACTATCACTGTTTATTTTTACCAGGTCGTGAGGGCAACCCAAAAGGACTTGCTATTATTAGAAATATCACCACAGTTGACGACCTTGGACACTATTTCGAAAAGTCTCCCACTTGGACATGTCATCAACTTTATGTGGTTTGATAGATAATCAGCAGAGAGTTTGTCATCCAATGCAACTGTCAAACTCTGATCAAGATCACGAGACGAGCCTTAGATAAGATATCAGTTATTCGTCCGTTCTACAAGATATCGTTATAAACTGAGACATGGATATGGTCAATCCCAAAAGTTCAAATTTGGTTTCCGATAGTGATTTATGATGAGCATATCAGACTACGGAATTGAATACATCAATTTAGTCCAGATTCGGCCGAGTACTTTAATGTCAACATCAAATCATTGAGGGGCCCACATGTTGGATTAGGTGTCTAAGCCATGACTTATAATTGTATTTATCTTGTTAATAGAAGCTAAGTCCATTTGGGTTGCCCTCATAGCTGGAGGATAGATGTATAGTTCAGTAGAGAGAATGGTTGATTTATTAATTATTTTATAAATCAATAGAAAATAAATATATGGTTTATTAATATATTTAAGTGTTAATATATTAATTAGAAACTATATTAATTAACTGAGATTTAATCTAGAATTAATTGGATTTAATTTAGTGATTAAATAAATTAATAAAAGGTGCAGGGACTGGTTTGCATTTATTCAATAGTTGAATAACTGGCCAGGTAAAAACCAGGGACCAAAATGGCGCCACCCTGGAGGCTCCTCCAGGGTTTAGCGAAACCCTAATTAGGGTTTTGGGAAGCCTGGTCCAAGTGGTCAAAAGGCTTGTCCATTTGGAGGCTCCTTAGGGTTTCAGGTGTAACCCTTGGAGGCTATAAAAGGAACCCCCTGGGCACCTCATTCTTTACGCCACCTCTCTCTCTCTCTGTCACTCTGCTGGACTGATTTCTCCATTGCTTGGGTGTGACTTGCATTTGAGGCAGGATTGTTTTGCTGCTAGCTTCAAGGATCATAAGATCAAAGGTTGGTTTTCTCAGTTTTAATCTTTAGAAATTAATTGTTCCTTTAGGTTTAGTTTATTATCTTCATAGAAGAAAACATAGATCATATTAGGGTTGCATGTGAACCATAGGAATCTATTTTTTCATTGGTTGCATAGAAACCCTTCACCACATATATCATTTCTCTTTGTTAGGGCAGAAGGAACAGATAAAATTTCATTAAATAGTTTTTGGCTATTTCATCATATCACACATGGGCATACCCTTTATAACTGCCAGTTACGGATAGCGTTTGAGCAGACCAATGCATAACATAATCATAAATCAAAACCAAATGCTTCTCGGTTTGAAGAATAAGAGATATTATCATTTTAGAATTACTCGTGACTTAATCCATGTAGTAATCTATAAGTGCGGGTTCTTCCAATACTTGAATCTCTATCATGTACTCATGAGTGTTAGTCGCAATCTCAATGATATGTCTAATCACTATAAACAATCTACTGATACCCCATGATAGTCTTAAATCACTACTTGCTTCCAAGAGTATGACCGACTAGGGAAGTTTGAGTAAATTAATACCCGAGAAGCGGTTCTAAACATGCTAAAGCGAAACACAGTATTAAATTAAAGTAAATGGTAGCAATCCAGCTTATCATCAAGTCTACACATACTAATCACCAAATCAGATACAATTTTATATTGCTATATGTTCCAAATTTTATCAAAACAACAATTAAAATTTATTTGTCTATGTACCCAGTGACGTTCATTTTGTGTCAATTGCATTGCAGATCATCCAATTGGATACCCTTCCGATGACATCTCATTTATTACGTATTTTCCTTCCTTAACTCGATTCTAAAGTATAGCTGTACTCCCTGAGTATGTTCTTTGACATCTCATGGCCCTTGGGTTCTTTAGTCAAGGCGACTTCACCCTTGGTGTCTCAAAAGATTTCATGGAGATCACTGATTTTGAGGACAACACCAATATTACCAATGAAAATCCTTCAAACATGTAGTTGTTTATTCAACATCACCAGCTGATATGAATACTCGAACTTATATACGGAGTCAGCTATCAATTTTAGCTTGGAACCTTTCGAAATTACTATCTTTTCTATTCATCCTAAACACAACTCTTTGTTTTATCATAAGTGCTTAATAATGTCTTCAACCATCGTCTAATGACTTTTGCCAAGGCTGTCCTAAACTGACTTACTATGCTTCAAGCATACAAGTTATCAGGAGAAGCTGGAATATATTTCGAGGCTTTGGATTTTTTTTTTGAGATTGTTTACAAATTTTTTGGAGTGAGTATGTGTGAATTTTGTAGATGTCTAGAGATGAATGGATGTGTAATTTTTTAAGAATGAAATGTGTGTGTGTCTATATGTGTGTGTGTGCGTGCATGCGTGTGTGTGCGCGTATACGCATGCGCATCCGTGCGTACGTGTGTATGCATGCGTGTGCGTGGGCGTGGGCACACACATGGTGTATGTGTGTGGTAATTTTTTAAACTAAAAAAAATAATAACGCCTATATAGCTGTTTTGGAAAATTAAATATCCTCCTATATTTCTTCCAACTCATCCTCCTACGTATGTTAAATGGTGACAAGTGTCTTAAAACATTATTACTTTGATTAAATGTGACACATGTCGTCATTTAATATGGGTAAGATGATAGGTAGGAGGATATAGAACATCTCAGTCGTTAATCCTCCAATCGTCGAAACCCTCGTCTCTTCCTGGCACAAGTTCACGGCCCTCGTGGGGTCACCGCATGAGAGGGGTGGTGTTCCCGCGGGTTTGCACCTCACCGGGGTCCCATTGCACTCCACACCGGGAGGCCTTAGGGGGGGTTATGCGGCGAGGTAAGGAAAACCAGCCCTTAAGGCCTTCGACTTTAATCCTAGCCCATGTAAATCGTGACCAAGATGGAGTATTTAACAAATCTAGCACATACTAACCCTAGGTTGATCCTATTGAAGTCGTTAGCCACCCAGGTCTAGTCTGCTTCATCATTAACCAAGTGCTTGAAATAACCCATAGCAGAACAAAAAACCCAACCATTCCGTCGACTTCCATCACAACCCTTATGATAACACCAACTGCATCTTTGAGGACACCAAGCTTAACACCAACACACACCACAATGGTAAAGAGATAGTTGCTTCAATAATCATGTACATATCACCTAACTCCTCTAAAAACCCGTACTCAAAATTTTACACAACAAATTTTTAACAACTACTTTCCGTTTCTGTTTATTAAGAGTCGATGATGGCATCAAAAAAAGGAAATCCTCTGCACGTGAATGAACGTGCATGACAGATCCGACACCTGTTATCATAATATTGCACATAGTTAGAACCAACGTAAAATACATGTCTATATTTATTTGGAGCGTATTACATCAATATATTTTGTTTACCTCTCCAAACAAACCACAACCACACCCTTTTGTAAACATATATATACTATAACATTTACATTATGATTATGTTACATCATTGCACCTGTTTGTAAACATATACTCCCAGTTTTCAACTATATTGTCCAAGACAGAAAACTTTTTTTTATGATCAAGTGTTTTGAAAAATCCACCCAACAAAGCATTGTACATTCAGATTTATTTATTAGAGGCGCATTATACTTCCAAAACCCTACCCGATTTTTACAGAATAGCAGAAGTACATTGCTATTTTTTCTTTTTAATCTTTTTTAGGCTTCCCGATGCATCATGCGCCGATGCACCTCCTAGTATTTTCTTAAAAATGTAAATTTAAACTAAAATTTTAGCAACAAGATGTTTGGAATCTTTTATTCTTAAGCTGACAACAATCTCGTTCTATGAAGATCCTGCGTCTCAATCTATATTTGTCACTGTTGTACAAGTCAACAATACCTAATTGATGGATTGACATTATAAAAGTCGTTTAAGTTGCTTTCAACAGTGGATGCGACACAGCATAGAAACCAACAAATGCACGACAAGAGAAACCAAAAATATACGAAAACACCACAAAACTGTATTTATATATCTGATTGTTATACATAAACAGAACGATGTAAATATTTATATGTTCATAGGATTCGTTGTATGTCACCGCTCGCAAAAGTAATGCAAGTTCACCTATGAAAGCAGTCACGCATCTTCTCGTTCTTAGTCCATTGTAAACCGTTCTTGTGTACCCAAAAACGTGCAATTGTCAGCAATGCTCACAAACGACTACCTCCTCCGGTCACGTAAAAGTGATTGAGATAAAGGAGCTGCACAAGAGAAAAGAAAAGTGACTTGAGATAAAGGAGCTGGCACGAGAGAAAAGTGTTTGTCACGATGAATTACATGAGAAGATGATGACACGCTTGGGGCAATACAAAGAAGAAATAAAATTTTGGAAGATTTTTTAAAAAGTTAAGCCACTAGTGGGAGAAGCCTGACTTTTCCTTTTAAGCCGTTTTGTGTGTATTAAGTCATAAAGACACATTCATATAGCTGACATGATTTAGTCATGTCTCTCTATTAGCTGACGAATACTCTTTAACGTTATCAGTTGCGTTTGTTACATGGAACTGAATAAACATTCTAAGACTATTTTGAATGATTGAGAAGAGGAGGGTATTCATGTTTTTTGATCAAGATGAAAATCAAGGACAAGTCTTTGTCCCACCTTATTCCACATTATGGGTGCAACAAAATACTTCATTTTATGTCGTGTTGACTTGAGTCCCATCTTCCACATTTTTGGATGAGAAAATATTGTGGTTTCTTTCCTATTGACATTTGTTAGTGTGCCACCAGATTCTACCTTTTTGGATGACACAAAAATTGTTGCAGTTTTTGTCACTGACATCGAACCATGTCCCACCCTTTTGGGTGTGACACAATATTGCAGATTGTCCCCATGGACAATCGAAATCAATCGGTCCATGTCCCACCTTATTCCACCTTTTAGGGTGGGAAACAATACTGAATTTTTTGTCCAATTGTCATTAATCTGTGTCCCACCTTTTTCTACCTTGTTGGATGAGACAAAATATTGCAAATTGTCTCATTGACATCAATCTCCACATGAAACGACGGCATAAAGATTTGAATGTTTGAAAAGGGTAAAAGCATACCTTCGACATTGTTGCGTGGACGAGGACTAGTCAAAGTGGTCCTCTCTGTGAGTTCGGTACAGACAAGACGAGTCAAGAGTAGACCCGCAATGCACGCACCGATCATCAACATCGCGAAAACCGCATCCCATCCCTTGGTCGAAAGAAAACCTGTCAAAAGTGGACCCAAAGCCGCCCCAATCGAACCCGTACCATCAATAATAGCTGTCACGGTTGCCAAGGCCCGAGAATCGCCTTTCAAAGAACTATGTGTCCCGAGGTCCGCAGACACCGCAGTAGTGATTAGGGCGTAAGGCCCGTTTATAAATAGTCCCGCAATTATCATCAGGATAATGTTCATGGTCTTGGAGATGTTGCCATAAGTCCGATATACAAGCATTGATGGGATTGCAGCGTACATAAAAGTGGCGGCCGTGGTGGCTCGAGCCTTGAGTTTATCCGAAATATATCCTGCTAAAATTCCACCGAAGATTCCCCCAACATCAAACATAGTCGACAGGTTTCCAGCCGATTTTACTGAGAGACGCTCTCCACCGATTTCTGCAAGGTGAAAAGGGTGTTTTCAAATAGTTATAATGAACCCGAAAGAGTCGAATATATGTCGAAATTAGATATTTGGTCATTTAACCAATCGAATAGAAAAATCTTACATGGAACTCGCCCTTAACTCTAACCTTCGACAAAACAAAACACATTGTATTGTGTTTGACATGCATAGGAATGTGACTTTTTAGTTGGACGGATATTTTATATTTTTGTCCCACTGACACAAGTCCCACTCCAATGCACACGGCACACGGTTCAGTCCTTTCCTACGTAACAAACGTGTCCTACAAGCAATTTTCATGTGCCAAGATAGTCATGTCTAGTGCATTGTTAAAAGGGTATAAGCTTGGTGACAAATGTGGATGGTTTCGTCATAACGCATATCAGCAGAACACACACTAATCACCATGACACAAACTCAGTTTTATTGCAGTTGTCCTTGTCTATTTATCAACTTTGATTATTTCAACCATAAAAAATCAGAAATCATAATCACAACTGTGTATGCAAACATATGAAACTGATTTGTCGCGACTTCAAATCACAATAATCAGTTTAAATGCACATGCAATAGAACCCCCTAACAACGGATAGCAACTCCATTCTACTGATTTTTCAAGCTTCTTTCGCTCCCTTTATGGTTTGCATGTTACGCATTTATAGCTTTACAGATTGGGCTGCAATTCAAATTACAATGGCTATAGAAAGTCGCCATTCAAAGATAATTTGCAAATGGCATCCTTTTATGGCGGTGTTTCTTTCTAACAGGAACCGACTTAATATGGTAAGCCATATATTGCTGTTGTTTTTTATTTAAGGGTTAAATGCAAAAATTAGCAATGTATTTTCATATTATAACATGTACTTTGAAAAATCTATTTAATTATAGCAATATCGGTCAAATACAAAGCAATTTCCAAGGGTATAACTAGGTAGATTTCCAAAGGATAATGTCCTAATAAGAAAAACAATGGAAAGTAAAATGCTATAATTGGGTAGATTTTTCAATGAAAAAAAATATTTGCAAGTACAATATTGTAATAGAAAGATATAAAAGTAAGATGCTATAATACACAAATAAATGAAAATATGTTGCTATTTTTGCATTTAGCCATTCATCACTCATAAAGTCAGCAAAGTTGTGTGCAAAGAAAGTACCTGTCTGACTTAGATAGAAGGGCAACCAAAAGAGAAAGGTGTATGCGACAAGTTTTGAGAAGAAAAGACATAATGCAAAAGGAATTACTCCGGGTATAAAACAAGCTCCAACAAGCCCAACACCTCTTCGATTAACAGAAGAAATCCGCAGGACCGGGGCCTCCTCATCATTTGAGGTACCCTCTTCCCACATCATATTATCATCATGGATCGATCCTCTTGCATTTGGAGAAGAGTCACTCGGATCCAGAAAGCCTACATCTTCCGGATAAGCAGCCAAAAACAAAAACACCATCACTCCTGCCACCACAATAAAAGCTCCCGGAAGAATGAACGACCACCCCCAACCGTAATCAAGAACACTGGCGGCAAGAAGCGAACCGCTGATATTTCCGACAGATGTATGAGCATTCCAAATCCCCATTATCAATCCCCTCCGCCTTTTACCGAACCAGTTACCAATTACTGCCACCACAGAAGGCCAACCAGTGGCCTGAAACAATCCAGCAACCATTTGCATCCCCAGAAAATACCAAAAATGATGAACATCCCAAAAGTTACCCATCCCGAATAATGCCACAAAGATTCCACTTCCGATCATCCCAGTTGTCAGAAACAATCGAAGATCTAAAGTATCTCCTAAATGCCCAGCTACGTACATCCCTAATGAATAAACGGCCAGGAATGCAACATCAATTTCCCCCAATTTGGAGGTGCCATCTTTCCCGTTAAATGGAGCCCATCCACCTGAATAAGTATCATTGATTTTTGGTTTCAGGAAGAAGTCTCCCATCGGCCAAGGGAGAACGTCATTGGAGTGATTACCAGGGTCAGGATCCAAAACGCTTTTTACAATGCTACTAGGTTTTCTCGAAGCATGATAAGCCATGTACGCAACGAATGTAACAAAGAGGGTCAAATATCTATAAGTTTTCAAACTCCAATCTTTACCCCTAATGCTTCTTATCAACAGAATCCCCGGCGGTATCCCTCTCATTCTAGCCATATTACGGAATTTCTTGAATTTAACCCTAATCCCCACTCGATCGCCTAATGTTATTACTAATATTAGATGAAAATTAACAGACCTTAATCAATAACGTATATACGAAGAAGAACCTTACGACCGAAGATATGTTGCATTGTGATTTCAAACCTGGAGGGAAAATTTTCACGTCTTTTGACAAATCAAGTTGGTTGAATTTGGAAGGAGGGTTGGTGATTTCAACAAGGAATCCGTGCGTGAGTGTGTGAAGGGAGATTGAGAGCTTTTGGCGCAGGGGAAGTGAAGAAAACGGAGCGCGAAGTTGGCGGGAGGACATTGGCTTTGATGTGAGGAAGGGAACGTGGCGTGTTGCTGATATCTGGGGATATTTTGTTTCTAGCGTGACTGGGCGGTTACGTGGTGCCAATGCAATGAACGCTTTAACGACTTTTCATTATTACGACTATTCTTTTAAGATATACTTATAAGAAGCGCCCATATTCTTTATTGCTTGGTATATCACTATATTCCATAGGAACCAACAACCGCTAATGTTGTTTGTTGTTTTGGTATATCACAATATCATTTTCCATGATTGTATAACTTAAATGTTATAAAGATGATTATAGTTTTCTTTTAATAATTGAAATAATATTTTCTTGATTTAATTATGAAAATTTATTTTTATTACAAAATGAAACAATGCAAGTATTTTCCGATAAATTGTCACAAAAAAAAAAAAAAAAAACAATTAGAAGATGACTTTTCAGGTTAATGAAGGTTTCCTCTAAATGTTTAACATTTTAACGGTTAAATTATAAAAACATTATATGTGTGTTAAACCGAAAGGCCAATCAATACTAATAAAACAAACCTGAACCGCCACATGTCATCTTTTTAATACCCTATATATGCCACGTTTTCCCGCCCAATACCTAAAGGATGAGATCCCAGGGAAGCAAGAAATCAGGACTTCCAAGTTCCGACTATTACCAAAATCATCGCCTAAAGAATTCCGCCATAATGTCATTTGAATTTCAATTTTGAAATCTTCTGTGTCTCTCTCCTTACTTTCATCGGGAGAACCCTAGCCTCAAACTACCGCCTCTAAACTTCCTCTCACCAATTTCACGAACATATATCGCAAACAATCTTCAAGCGTCGCCACCATCTACCGCTGCTCTTACTTGGCTATGATCATCACCGATCTACCAACACGCACTAAGGTCGGTCTGTCTGTATCACTCTCTATACCCTCTCCCTAAACCCACCATACATATATCACTCCTGTTACTCTATACGCAACCCACGGTTCCGAAAGACAAGCAGATTTATTTGTTTGAAGACAATTGGCAGTCCTTTTTCTTGATCTTTCTGTCCAACGCATTAGAACAGTAAACAAAACAAAATTTCTCATCTTTTTATTTTTTTTCTTTGTAAATCCGGTCATCTTAAGTATCGAATTTTATAATTTTACGCAGAATTTTGAAATTTAATCTTCTGGCAATGACAATGGAGTATTTTATGCTTGGAAAAACATTCGAAAGATAATAGTTTTCCTCTGAAACATGGTTTTTCACTTTCATGTGTTTTCATCCTTCGTCAAGTTACTTGATCAACATCTTTTGTGAATTATGTGAAAGGTTTTATGCAAATCTATGAACTAAAATCCTAAGTTCACATGCAACCTAGATTGGATCTATGTTTTCTTCTAATTGAACATATAATAAATTCCTAAAGGCCACAAGAAAATAACTAAAAGAATAAAATCAGAAAAAACTAACATTTTAGTTGTTTCTTGCAAGCTAAGCAACGCAAGTGCCTTGCCTCAAATGAAGTCACACCCAAAACTAGGGTTTTCGAAAGTTCCAGAGAGAGGGAAGAGAGGAAAAATTTGTGGCTTTTATGGTGAGGGTCTCTATTTATAGTTTCCAAGTGGCCACCAGATAAGCCTTTAGAGATAAACCTTTTTGAATTCAAATAAGATAAACCTTTATCTATCAATTCAAATCTACTTATCCTAACATATAATAATCGAAATTATGTATAATCCCTCCATAATTTCGTTGCCCACTTAAACTACCATAATTGTCACTTACTCAACTATTGAATAATTACAATTCAGCCCCTGCACCTTTAATTAATCAAATTAATCACCAAATTAATTCCAATTAATTCCAGATTAATTTATAATTAATTAATATAGTTTCTAATTAATATATTATCACCATAATATATTAATAAACTATTTATTTTATTTCTATTGATTTATTAATCATATAATAAATCAATCTTTCTCTCTCCTGGATTTTCTGCTAAACCTCTAGCCATGAGGGCAACCCAAATGGACTTTGCTACTATCAATTAGGTAAATACAAATTATTAGTCATGGCTTAGACACCTAATCTAACAGTCTCCCACTTGGATAAGTCTATGACCATAATTACTAATTTAACCTCTAATTAATCAGTAAACTGTAGCTTTCTAGAAACTGTTGTCGAACTCTGACCTAGTCAGTTCTGTCCATAGATAAGTGATCATATGATCCTTCGTTCAACAAGATATTTCCGGACATGAGACATGGATTGAGATCAATCTATGTCCGGTACTCTGTTTCCCGATTTCCGATTCTGCTTATGACTTTAGGACTTATAATTGAACACACCAATTCAGTCCTGGCTGGTCAGCACTTTAGTCAACTTCAAAATCATCGAGAGGCCTACAGATATCTGTTTTCCATCAGGGTCAAGGAACGAATAAGCTTCGACTCATATACTTATATCTTTTACCAGTCAAATTATTCACAATAACACGTTTTATAACATCGAGTTACCGATGCGTTTTCATACCATCAATGAACAACTGCCTTGTAAATTATAACTCATATCTCTCCACTTCAAGATCATAAGATATTATCGTCTCAACATTGCTTGTGATATAATCCATGAAGCAATCTATTGAGTGTGGGTTTATCCAATACTCAAATCTCTATTTCTAAGTACTCATGAATGTTGTAGCAATCATATTGCTATGTCTAACTCCTTAGACAGTCTACAAACCAATTCATGACAGTCTTGATTCAATACTTACTTCCTAAAGTATGAGCGACTGTGGACCTTTCTGAATAATTAAATTATTCGGGAAGTAAAACATGCGAAAGCGAAACATAAAGATCTGACTGGCAGCTACTCCTGCTTATTACCAAGTCTCTACGAGGTAATCACCAAGTCAGATCTTGTCATAAACTATTATCGGTTTCAAGATTTCTTTTAAACTTTCAATTCTAATTTTATAGCTATGTCTTTATGAACCTTTCACTCTTTCTATGTATCCAAAGTATCTTATAATGATGCACTTTATTGCAGATGATCCAATCGGATGTTCTTCCGATGACATCTCAATACGTTATCATGTCTTTTTCTCTCCTAACTCCATTCTGGTAATGTGTACTGTGACTTCCTATGGTTCTAGGGGTCTTTTGTCTACTTGACTGCACCCTAAGACTGATTCGAGGTGCTATGATGTGCCGGTGAACCACACGCGCTCCATCAGAATACCAGCGAGATTCTTTAACCATGAAGTCCTTTAACATCAAATTACCACTTTGAAAAAATCTTTCAAATTATTATTATTACTTTCACCCCAATCATTTCCCAATGAAAACAAACCATCTAGTATTCCCAGCCAGACAATGTCCTGAATCCAACTTACTATGCCCTAAGCATCAAGTCATCAGGATATGTTCATGACATTTTGATCGATCCAAGAAACTTCTGGAACCCGATCTAATCTTATTCCAAACCCTTTCGGAATCCAAAGATTATTTATAATCCTTGTGTCATGATTTTCAAAAAACTATTTCCTTTCGGAGACTCTTTTCATGCATCTTGAATCTTCTCAAGATTATGCTTATAATGGCTATGTCTATGCTGACGATTTCATCTATCCAATAGATGTTTGTGAATTACGTGAGTATCTTGCACCTTCTTTATTTCTTTCATGCCAAGTCATCACACTTTGCAATGATAGGAAAAACCATTTCCTGGGGCTATGCATCTTGAATCTCATCAAGATCATATTGGCAGAGTTTCGATCTATCTTATAGACGTTTACAACCACCTGAGTATGTCGTATCTCTATTAAGTCTTTCATAGAAATCTATCTCTTAACACCAAGTCATTACACTTTGTAATGAAAAAGACGTTTCCTAGAAACAGTATGTAACACACATATGGAGATAGTAGATAACGGCGACACTCCCACTGGCTTTGGCTCTTTCGGACTCTTCACAAAATCCAAACCTTTTTGGCACATTTTGAGAATCCAAAACCTTTCTCACATAGTTATGGGAATATTTCAGGCTGTTCACAAACAAACTTTTGGCACATTTTGAGAATCCGAATTTTCTTTCTTGCGAGGTACCCGTGGGATGAATCCCAGGGCCATGTACCTACTGTATTTGCATGCTCTTTGTGAGTCCTTATTAGTGTGTCGGTAATCCACACACTCTCCACTAACGTCTCACAATGTGCCACGCAGTATCCTTTCAGATTTTATCTTCTATTGAGAGTGCTTCTCTCGGAATCAATTGCTTGACTCTGAGTATCGTCTCACTCAACCAGATGTTCAGTAAGTACATTTCTATCCATGTCGCTTTCTTTTGATGATTTTGTTGGATTTGGTGTCTAAGCCATGACTTATAATTGTATTTATCTTGTTAATTGAAGCAAAGTCCATTTGGGTTGCCCTCATAGCTGGAGGTTTAGTGTAGAGTTCAGTAGAGAGAAAGGTTGATTTATTAATTGTTTAATAAATCAATAGAAATATATAAATAGTTTATTAATATATTAAAATGATAATATATTAATTAAAAACTATAATAATTAATTAGAAATTAATCTAGAATTAATTGGATTTAATTTGGTGATTAATTTAATTAATTAAAAGTACAGGGAATGGTTTTGTAATTATTCAATAGTTGAATAAAAGGCTAGCCAGTGGAAGCCTCAAGTTGGACGAAATTATGGAGGCTATCTCCATATTTTCGAAACCCTAGTTAGGGTTTTTGAAGGCTTGCCCAATTGGATAACAGGCTTGTCCATTAAGGGGCTTCTCTAGGGTTTCAGCTGTAGCCTCTTGGAGGCTATATAAGGACCCTCTAGAGGCTCAAAACCCGCGCCAACTTCAACCAGAGAAACTCTGCTGTACTCTCTTCTCCATTTCTTTGGGTGTGACACCATTTGAGGCAGGACACTTGTGCTGCTGGCTTCAGGATTAAAATCAAAGGTTGGTTTTTCCTATTTAATACTTTAGAAATTATTGTTGGCCTTTAAGTTTTAGTTTATTATCTTCATAGAAGAAAACATAGATATTTCTAGGGTTGCATGTGAACCATAGGGATTATTTGTTCATTGATTGCTAGAAAACCCTTTAGTGGTATCAGAGCTTAGGCTTGTTTTCTTATGAATTGATATAAACTGCTTGAATGATTCTTGCCTTGAGTGTTTTTGCGAAAAAACCTCTTGGAATGGCCTAAATTTCGTTGCCAAGGCTAGGGTTTCCTAACCCTAGCCGCCAAGCCCCATGGTCCCCTTTATTTGCTTGCCTTTTAAGTAGGTTGTTATTTTTGGTAACTGTATCTAATAAATAACTGGAACCCTTATTTGTTGGCTTGCTTTTTCGAACCATAGGGGCCCTAGATAGAAAATTAATTTGATTAATTTATAATATCTATCTTAAGATTTAATTAGTTTAATTAATTTTTAATTAAAAGATCAATTAAATCAGCTTAAAGAATTAATTTAAATTTTCAAAAAATTGTTTAAAATTTAAGAAAATTATGATTAAATTAATTCTAAAATATTTTAATAAGATTAAAATATATCTTATATATTTATGATTAAAAGTTAATATTTATATATAAGAAAATTGGTTAGTCTTACCGCTAGTAGGCCTCATTCACAAAACTGTCCTACAAAGAGGGTATAAGGCGACTGCCTATAAAATGGCAGTCTAATTGGTATCCACTCTTGCCCACCGCTCTCCTGGTAAGTCGAGTGTCGTTAGCCGAACGGGTTTGATAGAACCGCTAAGCCTCTTAAAAGTATAATGCTATAATTGAAAGTACTAGAACTTTGAACAAAAACCCAATCTAGTTACTTTAAGTTAAAAATGTGAATTGGTGCTAATCCATGGAGTTGCACATTGCAATTTGTGAAACATTGGTGGAGCGTGTGTGGTTAACCGGCACACCAATAGGGGTTCACAAAGACTTGCAATGGGTTTCTCGATTTTGTCATTATTAACGGAGCGTGTGTGGTTAACCGGCACGTTAATTAGAGATGGCAATCGACTTCGAGAGTACCGAGCGAATTTGCATGATTATTCACACCCGGTTTGTGATCCTCGGCATCCCAGTCACAAACAGTGGGGCACATCCGAGACTAAACATGCCATTGAATAGTTCAATGTGTCTCAACAGATCTAGGAATTTCATAAGATGAAATTGATAAGTCTATTATCTACCTTAATGACTATTATGTTGTGATTACGGCATCCCTCTTCACACCATAGTTGGGGCATTTTGGGTCCTAGCCTTAATAAATAATATATTGGGTAATTATTTAAAAGGATTAATTAAACTAATAAAATTCTGTTTATTGTAGATGTCTAAATCAAGTGTCTATTCTCCTCCCTCTCCTCCGTCATCCATTTCTGAGAGCATCAGAAAGCACCTGCTAAATATGGAAAGGCTGACTGGCCTTAACTGTAACGAATGGCTTCGCAATTGGAGACGGGTTCTCGTCATTGCTGGCAAGCTTCATCTCATCGAGTATCCGATCCCGGTTCCACCGGAACAAGTTATCATAAAGAGTTCTTATGATAAGCAAAACTTCTTAGTTGATGAATCCGAAGAGATTCGTGACCTCATGCTATTGACCATTGACCCCGAGTTCCGCAAGGATTTTGAATCCTTGGGGCCATATGAGTTAATGCAATCGGTTGAGGAAACGTTCCAAAAACCGGTTGAAGCGGAACGAGCTAGGATCTTCAAAATACTTGCAGAGTGCAAGCTAAAAGAAGGAAGTAGCATTGATTCGCATGTTCTTCAGATTGAAGCTTACATAGGCGAATTGTACAAACTTGGTTATTCCATGAGTCAGGAGTCGAGTGTTAACACTCTACTCGCTTCACTGACCAGTAAGTTCGATCTGTTCATTCAGACATACAGAAGGGAAGACCAGAAAAAGACCTTACTGGAAATACGTCCACTGTTGACTTTATACGAGTCACTCTTGGACAGGCATAGCTCCAATGGTTCAGCTACTTCTGGATTAAGTCCAGTAAAAAGATGCAGCAAGAAACGATCCAGATCATCTGGACATGTCTTAAACTGGGAATCCACAAAATCGGATACAGTCGCGGAAAGATTGGAAGACGCTCCAAGGTCAAAATCTTTTGAAAGCTCAGGTATATCTAAAAACCTCAAAACTCCTGTTCCATAATTCTTTGATGTATAATGTGATAGTCGCATTTTGGTTTGTATGCAGGGAATCAGTAGGGTATGGGACATTGGCGCATAGGAGCACATTTGGATTGGATTTCCGGCTCATGCGGTTTTGAAGTTTAGTTAGATATTGAAATATTGTTATTAGCTTTTCAGATGCGTATGACATTGTCTATCATATAGTACATTGTTCAAGGATTTTGTTTTTAATAAAATTGTCGTTTAATTTCTTTTAACATCTGTTATTTGAAATTATCCTTGAAATGTTGTATGATTCTGTTGAATGCATGATTGATGATAACTTGAATATTGAATGCATCCAAAGTGTTTGGATTTTAGGAATTGTGTCCCTTATGATTGTTAAGATAAATATTATAAGAATCAATTCAACCAAAGGTCCAGTTGGACAGGACCTTGGAATCACTTGACTTAGAGTCACTTGATGAGTTGAGTTCTTAATGTGTCAAGAAATGAATCAACCAAAGATCCAGTTGGACAGGACTTTGGAATCATTTGACTTAGAGTCAGATGATGATTAAGTTCTTTATAAAGCACATGTGGCAAGAAATGAATCACCCAAAGATCCAAAGGATAGGATTTTGGAATCAGCTGACTTAGAGTCAACTGAAGATTGCAAGTCTTGAACAGAATTAACAAAGTCATAAGTTTACATAGAGATGTAAAAGAGATTAAGATTAGGAGCAACGAACACATCAGTTGCTGTGTATTGCTCGAATCCTCAAATAGAACACAATTGGTTGTACTCCGCGATATTTGTCAATCGGTATGACGAATATGGCTTCGCTTATCAGAATAAGTGATTGAATTGAAACCTTGAACAGTTCAAGGACTTCAAAGGAAGTACAAGACCCACAGAACCTGAGTGACAACATAAACTGGGGAAATGTTTCACAGTCATTCTCTTCCAAGAACATTTATAGTTATAATGTGTCTTAGGGAAGATGATGGAGCGTTGGTCGAAATAGTTCGATCCTTAATGTATGAGATACATTGTCAATTAGTTTCTGATACATTGAATACTAAACCAGTCAGACCATATTCCAACCACATCCTTCGACTAAGTAGGTTTTGCAGACACTGTCTGAAATATAAAGCTGGGATTGTCTCACTTGTACATTAAAAGTCCAGGGTCCTGTTGTGTTCGTCCAAACCACATGACTAGCCTGAACCTAATCAGAAATGTCGTTTCACTAGCTATCCCGCTGTACCTGGAAAAGAAAGAGCTCTTTTAGAAAGAACTCATGTTCTAAGGAAACAGTGGGAGTTGGGACAATCCTGAATGAGTTCAGGATTAGCAAAGTGAAAGAACCCTTAGTCATCACTAGGCTTAGAGCAGAAATTATATTTCTGTTTTAATACTGACATAATCTTCTATTGACCAGTAGTATTGATCACCGTCATAAGTAGTTATGATCGGGGTGACATACCGAATAGTGGCAAAACACTATAGTTGGTGCGGATTTACAATCCGACTACTTGGAAGCATTGGTGAGCCCGGTTGCTGCCAATTAAGAGAGCCTTAGGACGAGATACAGTCTATGTGACAGTTTGATTGATTTTACAACTGGTCTTAAACCAGTGGGAGTAATTGAATCATCAAAAGAAACCAACATGGACAGAAACGTACCTTCAGAACATCTGGTTGAGTGTGACGATACTCAGAGTCAAGTAATTGACTCCGAGAGAAGTACTCTCAATAGAAGATGAAATCCGAAAGGATACTGCATAATGTAAGTCGTTAGTGGAGCGTGTGTGGATCACCGGCACACTAATAGGGACTCACAAAGAGTATGCCATTATAAAGGTATGTGGGCCCGGGATAACGCCATGGGCATCTCGTAAGAAAGGATATTCAGATTCTCAAAATACGCCAAAGTATTGGATTTTAAGAAAGGGCTGAAAGATATCCATTAAGATGTCAGAAAGGTTTGGATTCTCAAAATATGCCATAAGCTCTGGATTTTGTGAATAGTCCATAACCGTGTCAAAGCCAGTGGGAGTGTCGCTGTTATCTATCTCTATATGTGTGTTACATACTGCTTCTAGGAAACGTCTCTTTTCATTACAAAGTGTAGCGACTTGGTGTTAAGAGAAGGATCGCTATGAAAGACTTAATAAAGATACGGCATGCTCAGGTGGTTATAAACGTCTATGAGATAGACCGAAATTCTGCCAAGATGATCTTGATGAGGATCAAGATGCATATCTCAGGAAAGGAGTTTCCTATCATTGCAAAGTGTGATGATTTGGCATGAGAGATGTAAAGAAGGTGCAACATACTCACATAATCCATAGACATCTATCAGATAGATGTTGTCATCAGTATAGACCTGGCCATAGTAAGCATGATCTTGATAAGATTCAAGATGCATGGAAAAGAGTCTCCGAAAGGAAATAGTTATTGAAAGTCGTGACACAAGGATTGCAACTAATCCTATGATTCCAAAAGAGTTTGGAATAGGACTAGATCAAATCCAACAAGTTTCTTGGATCGATCAGAAGTGTCATGAACATGTCTTGATGACTTAATGCTTAGAGCATAGTGAGTCAGATTCAGGATATGACCTGGCTGGGAATACTTAATGGATTTAGTACATACTTGACAAATCATTGGAAAAATGATTTGGGTGAATGTTGATAACAATTTGAAAAAAGTTTCAAATAAGGACTTAATGGTTAAAGAATTTTGTTGGCATTCCGATGGAGCGCGTGTGGCTCACCGACACATCGTAACACCTTGAAATAGTCTTAGGGTGCATTCATGTGAACTAAAGATCCCGAGAACCATGGAAAGTCACAGTACATAGAATGGAGTTGTTAGTGAGAATGACAATATGACCAAAATTGAAATATCATCGGAAGGATATCCGATCGAATGAAGTGTATTTATGTATAACATTTGAATACATAGAAAGAGTGAAAGGTCAAGTAGACATAGATACATAACACGAATTAAATAGTTTAAAAGGAATCTAGAAACCGATAATAGTTTTATGTAAAATCCGACTTGGTGATCACCTCGTAAAGACTTGGTAATTAGGCAAGAGTAGCCACCAGTCAGATTTTATGTTTCAATTTTGCATGTTTCACTTCCCGAATAATTTGATTATTCAAAAGTCCACAGTCGCTCTTTTCGAGAGTAAGTATGAACGAAGACTGTCGTGAATTGCTTTGTAGATTGTCTAAGGAGTTAGACATTGCAGTAAGACTGCTACAACGTTCATGAGTACTTAGAAATAGAGATTTGAGTATTGGATAAACTCGCGCTCAATAGATTGCTTCATGGATTACATCACGAGCAATGTTGAGACGATAATATCGTATGATCTTGAAGCAGAGACATATGAGTTGAAATTTACAAGTTGGTTGTGCATTGA
Source organism: Cichorium intybus (assembly GCA_023525715.1). Lineage (NCBI taxonomy): Eukaryota > Viridiplantae > Streptophyta > Magnoliopsida > Asterales > Asteraceae > Cichorium > Cichorium intybus. The sequence continues at coordinate 102,124,374 of CM042009.1, forward strand.
TAATACGTAAACACATCGGTAACTCGATGTTATAAAACGCATTGTTGTGTACGATTTTGACAAGTAAAAGACACAAGCATATGAGTCAAAGCTTATTCGTTCCTAGACCCTGATGGGAAACAGATATCTGTAGGCTGCTCGATGATTTTGAAGTTGACTAAAGTGCTAGCCAGCCTGGACTAATTGATTGTTCAATTAGAAGTCCGAAAGTCATAAGCAAAATCGGAAATCGGGAAACAGAGTATCGGACAGAGATTGATCTCAATCCATGTCTCATGTCTGAAAATATCTTGTTGGACGAAGGATCATATGATCACTTATCTATGGACAGAACTGACTGAGTTAGAGTTCGGCAGCAGTTTCTAGGAAGCTGCATGTTGTTTATTAATCAGAAGATAAATTAAAGTCATAGACTTATCCAAGTGGGAGACTGTTGGATTTGGTGTCTAAGCCATGACTTATAATTGTATTTATCTTGTTAAATGAAGCAAAGTCCATTTGGGTTGTCCTCATAGCTGGAGGTTTAGTGTAGAGTTCAGTAGAGAGAAAGGTTGATTTATTAATTGTTTAATAAATCAATAAAAATATATAAATAGTTTATTAATATATTAAAATGATAATATATTAATTAGAAACTATAATAATTAATTAGAAATTAATCTAGAATTAATTGGATTTAATTTGGTGATTAATTTAATTAATTAAAAGTACAAGGAATGGTTTTGTAATTATTCAATAGTTGAATAAAAGGCTAGCCAGTGGAAGCCTCAAGTTGGACGAAATTATGGAGGCTATCTCCATATTTTCGAAACCCTAGTTAGGGTTTTTGAAGGCTTGCCCAATTGGATAACAGGCTTGTCCATTAAGGGGCTTCTCTAGGGTTTCAGCTGTAGCCTCTTGGAGGCTATATAAGGACCCTCTAGAGGCTCAAAACCTGCGCCAACTTTAACCAGAGAAACTCTGCTGTACTCTCTTCTCCATTTCTTTGGGTGTGACACCATTTGAGGCAGGACACTTGTGCTGCTGGCTTCAGGATTAAAATCAAAGGTTGGTTTTTCCTATTTAATACTTTAGAAATTATTGTTGGCCTTTAAGTTTTAGTTTATTATCTTCATAGAAGAAAACATAGATATTTCTAAGGTTGCATGTGAACCATAGGGATTATTTGTTCATTGATTGCTAGAAAACTCTTCAGATTTAATTACTCCCACTGGTTTTTAGACCAGGTGTAAAATTAATCAAATTGTTACATAGACGTGTCTCGCCCTAAGGTTCTCTTATTTGGCAACAACCGGGATCACCAATGCTTCCAAGTAGTCGGACTGCTAATCCATACCAACTTTAGTGTTTTACCACTAATTGGTATGTCACCCATATCACAACACTTTATGACAGTGACTAATACTACTGGTTAAGAGAAGAGTATGTCAGGTTTAACATGAATCTGATTCCTGCCTAAAGCCTAGTGATGACTAAAGGTTCTTTCACTTGGCTAATCATGATCTCATCCAGGACTGTCTTAACTCCCACTGCTTCCTTAGAACATGAGTCCTTTCTAAAAGAGCTATTCTTTCACAGGTACAGCGGGATAGCCAATGAAACGACATTGTTGATCAGGTTCAGGCTAGTCATGAGGTTCGGACGAACGCTACATGACCTTGGACTTTTTATGTACAAGTGGGATGATCCCAGCTTTACATTTCAGACAGTGTCTGCATAACCTACTTGGTCTAAGATGTGGATTAGGTTGATAGGTAATCTGACTAATCTCATGTTGTTAAGTCTGGTGGTTAGTGGGCAAAAGGTAAGTCAGATTTTGAGCAGCTTGGTGATATTGTACAAGTTTCTATGGTGAGTTACCAGACATTGGCAGATTGCGTTTAGCCACTAAGGCCAGAGGTCCTCCCATCTGAGACTGGTTGCTCTTCACTTCATTCTCCTGACCTAAAAGATTGTTGTAAAGCCTGTACATGTTAAACGTTTTCAGCTTGCCAGAATCCTGAAGTATCATGTTAACCATCATCCATTCCTTCTCTAAACCTTCAAGAAATCGAATGTTGATTTCTTGGTTGGTTCGTGCAGGAGCTGCACCCAGGAGTCGAGTCACAATGAGGGAGAAACGGGTGAAGGCTGCATTTATGGATTCTCCAGGAAAAGCTAAGAACTGATTATATTTTCTAAGTATATGAGGTAGAAAAAGTGGATGGGAAATTTTTGGATGTGTGTCATATGTACCAAAATTGCGAGTTAGAAATTAACGATAAAAAGTTTTGATTGAATCTTCTTGCTATCGGAATGAAATCGTTCAACATAGCGATTGGCATGGATTGGTTGGGGGTGAATGTTACCAAGATTTCTTGTGGGAAAAAGATCGTGTTGGTTAAGACATTCGATGGAAGTAAAGTGTGTGTTTATGGCAAAAAGCGTAATCATATGCCAAGCCTCATTAGTGCATATAGGCTCAGAAATGCCTTGCAAAAGGATGTCATTCTTTTCTTGCTTATTTCATAGCTAGTGATAAAGGGAAGAAACCTATCCGCAACATTGATGTGGTGTGTGAATTTCTGGAAGTATTTCCATATGATATTCCCGACTTGCCGCCCGAAAGGCAAGTCGAATTTCGTATAGATCATGTTCTGGCAGCTACCCCGGTTTCTCGTTCTCCGGACTGTTTCGCCCCAACGGAAATGTGTGAACTGATGTCTCAACTACAAGAATTGCTCGATAAAGGCTTTATTCGACCTAGTTTCTCATCGTGTGGCACACCCGTCTTGTTCATCAAAAAGAAATATGGATCGATGCGGATGTGCATCGATTACTTTGAGCTCAATAAGATCACTATTAAAAACCGTTAACCGCTACCCTGAATCGACGACGTTTTTTATCAACTGCAAGGTGCCGACTACTTCTCAAAAATTGATTTACGGTCCGGTTATCACCAAGTTTGAGTGAAGGATTGTGATATTGAAAAGACTGCATTGTATACCCGTTAAGGCCATTAGAAATTTCTTGTAATGTCATTTGGTCTCACTAATGCCCCTGTAATCTTTATGGATCTAACGAACCGCGTTTACAAACCATTCCTTGATAAGTTTGTAATTATTTTCATTGGTGATATACTCATTTATTCCATGAATGAGGAGAATCATAAGCAACATCTTCGCATTGTTCTAGAAGTGTTGAAAAAGGAACGTTTGTATGCGAAATTTTCAAAATGTGAATTTTGGTTATGAGAGGTGCAATTCCTTAGACATGTCATCTCCGTCCAAGGTGTTACAATGGATCCATAAAAAATTGAAGCTGTGATGAAATGGGAACCACTAAAGACACCCATAGAAGTTAGAAGTTTTCTCGGTCTTGCTGGGTACTACAGAAGATTTATTCAACATTTTTCATGTATTGCAGTTCCTCTCACTCGACTCACAAAAAAGGAATGCAATTTGTGTGGAATGAAGAAAAAGAGAAGGCATTTTCCTTGTTGAAAGAAAAGTTATGTAATGGTCTTATCCTTGCATTACCAGAAGGAGCCGAAGATTTTGTGGTATATAGCGATGCTTCTAGCAAAGAACTCGATTGTGTATAGATGCAACAGGGTAAGGTCATTGCTTATGCCTCTTGTCAATTGAAATACGCTGAAACTAGGTGCACCACTCATGATTTAGAGCTCGCAGCTATTGTCTTCGCATTGAAAATTTGGAGGCATTACTTATACGGGACGAAGTGTAAATTATACACTGATCATAAAAGCCTTCAATATGTGTTCACTCAAAAAGAGCTCAACATGAGAAATATTCAGTGGTTAGAGCTCATTAGCGATACCGATTATGAAATTGTATATCACCCGGGGAAAGCTAATGTTGTGGCGGATGCTCTAAGTAGAAAAGTCCATGAGAAGAGAATCAAAGGAATCAAAGGAAGATCGATGCGGATTGACTTGGTGTCTAGTATCGTTGAAAGAATCAAAGGAGCTCAAAGAAAAGCTCTAACAAGTGATGACTTAAAGAATGAAAAATTGGGAAAGAGCTTAACGTTTGATGAAAATAGTCAAGGTTTAAAAACCTTTAAGAACCGGATTTGGGTGCCAAAAGCCGGAGGATTGAGGAAAATGATTCTAGAATATTCACATAGGTCCCAATATTCTATTCACCCAGGGAGTACAAAAACATATCAATACCTCAAAAGGCATATTGGTGCCCGGGAATGAAGAAAAGGGTGGCCAAGTACATTTCCCAGTATGCAACTTGTGCACAAGTAAATGCAGAGCACCAAGTTCCTTATGGAAGTAATCAATGATTGCAAATACCGGCACGCAAGTGGGAAAACGTAACCATGGATTTCATTATGGGATTGCCAAATGCATGACCCATTTTCTTTTTGAGATGATTATTAAGGTAAGTAGAGTTATTACCTTATAGTTCTTGTGGTTCTAGCTATGAGTTGCTTAGAGTAGGGATGTGGCAATCTTTTGTGATTGCCTTTGAGTTTTGAGTTGTATGATGAGTAAGAAGAGGTTAAAGCCTTTCTTATAAACTAATGTTGTTGTGATTAAGATTAGTTATGTTGTTGTATGAGTTTGGGTGATTACAAACCCATTTAGAAGAAGTTTGAGCTTCAAAAATGCTAAAAAGAGGTTACACGGGTCGTGTAGAGTCACACAGGTCGTGTAAAGATGCTTTAAAAACTGATTCGAGACCCTGGAAGACCTACATGGGTCGTGTTGGAGTTGAACTGGGGCATGCAGTGGATCAAAATGGGGGGTGCAAATCAAAAGGGTCGTGTAGGCCACATTAGCGACGCTATTGTGGGGCATTAGCGACGCTAATGTCATGCAGACCCCATATATTATGTAGAAAATGCTCATTTCGGGAAAAATACACCCAAATTCCATTTCAGAGCAAAATAGGCTATTTTATGTCAAATTGAGCCTGGAGATTCGTAAGGAAGCATAGATATACTCGAATCTAACCTCGTAAACACGTTCTTGATTCCTAAATCATGGAGGTGAGTAATTTGTCGGTTTTTCGTAACTATCAATTTCGTGTTTTAGCTATAAATTGTTGCATATATTGTTAGTAGATTGTTAGTGGATGCTTCCTTGAAGTGATTATTATCGAGTTTCTACGGTTGAATAAGTAGAACCGCGGATTTTGGGGTTTCGGCATATATATAGCATTGCTATTTACTGGTTATACTCCTTTTTCCTCATTCAATTTCTACATCTTTTAAGATAGACGTTGTTGAGATGATTGTGGATGTCGGATAATTGATTTAGACTGTGGTGATACAACCAAGTCTAGCGAACAAGAGCCCGGTACACGTAATTTGGGGATTTTATATATTAAGCTGATATCATGTGAGTACTTTCTAGTACATGAGCAAGAGTTACATTTCGCTATATATATATATATATATATATATATATATATATATATATATATATATATATATATATATATATATATATATATATATATATATATATATATATATATATATATATATATATATATATATATATAAATCTCCTTTATCCTCTTTCAATTTCTACATTTTAAGATAGATATTGTTGAGAAGATTGTGGATGTCGGAGAATTGATTTAGACTGTGGTGATACAACCAACTCTAGCGAATAGGAGCCCGATACGCGTAATTTGGGGATTTTATATATTAAGCTGATATCAGGTGAGTACTTTCTAGTACTTGAGCAAGAGTTACATTTTGCTATATATATATATATATATATATATATATATATATATATATATATATATATATATATATATATATATATATATATATATATATATATATATATATATATATATATATATATATATATATATATATATATATATATATATATATATATATGTGTGTGTGTGTGTGTGTGTGTGTGTGGTGTAGATATATGTGTGTTATGTTGATACTGCGGTAACTAGAGTTGAAGTGGTTCTGTTATCTGTGGATAACAAGAGATGAATTGCAATTTATATTGAGTATAAGAGTAGAGTATATGCTAAAGTGATACAGTTAAAGAGTCTTCGAATCTAATTGTTACAGCCATGAGGGTTGTTATGATTGATTTAGTTGATTATGGATATGAGTACATGTGAGTATGTAATAAGTTTATGAGCAGGTTCGGTTGTGGTACTTATTGATGAATTGATGTTTGCTAATAGTTTGCTAGTATTGTAAGGTAATGTGATTGCAGGTTACAGATATAAAGAGGAGACATTTACTTGCTAATAAGAATAGCAAGAGTGAATGATGAGAATGTGCATTGAGAGAGATACGTGGAGTATGTTGAAGATTACTCACTAAGCTTTTTATAAGCTTACACTTGAGTTGTATGTTGTTTTGCAGGTATCTGTAGCAGTGATAGGGGAAGGCATGTGATAAAGAGATATGGACAACTTAGAGAATGTCCTTTAGTCATGTTGGATTTTTATTTGTAATTCTTGGTCTACCTTGTAAGGACCTTTTGTATAATTAATTACGTTAATAACATATTGTGTTCATGGTTTGAGTACAAGTATGCCCATTTTGATGTGTTAATGTTTGGAAATTTTTAGGTGTACTATGTATGAGAAACTGGGCATTACAAGTTGGTATCAGAGCAATGGTTTAAGTGAACTAGGTATTTGAGTGTAGAGTCCTAGACTTGAACCGAGGAGAGAGAGCCCTATCACATGCTTGGAAAAGATACTGCTGCAGATGTTAGTGTATGGAGTCAGATGAAGGACAAGTTGATGAATTGGTCACACCCGGTTGGACCAATAGGGGATGATGAGATGAGATTTTGGCTGATATGAGATATCAACCAACGAGATGAGAAATTCACCTAATAATGAGATGTCAGCTGAATATGATATGAGATACCAATAAAGATGAGATTTCAGTTGATGATAAGATGAGAAGCCAATTGAGGTGAAATTGCAACTGATGATGAGAATGAGTATGAGCTGAGTGTTAGCTAAGAGTTGAGGTATGTGAGTAACTCTACTTAACATGTTAGTTGTAAAGTATTGTGTGAGCTTAATTGTTGAAAATACATGTAGTAGAATATGTGTAATTGAGATATTCATGGGTTGCTAGTGAGTACTTAGCAACCATGGAGAAGTGTGTATAATAAGTATATACATGGTGAAAAATATATAAAGTATGATATTGTATATATATATATATATATATATATATATATATATATATATATATATATATATATATATATATATATATATATATATAGTTCTTGTTGTTTCACAGATGTGACGAGATTTCTGTGTACGAGTACTTTGCGGTTGAGACCACATATTTTGTAGGGTCACATAACTAGTATTTATGTTGATCACAATGAATGGCTAAGATAGCCAAAAGAGTATGAGTTCAGAAAGATGGTGAGTGTGTAGTTGATTGCACACTATAGTTGATTATGAGTTGACATGTTGAGTGTTGAATTTTGTGGTTTGGAGTTGTCAAATAATGAGATATTTGTGACAAAGATGTCGAAGGACATTTGTGTAACCACATAAAGAGTACATTGTGGTTAGAATTGTGAGGACCTAGAGTGGTTCATGTAGGCCTTATTGGCCTAGACATTGGGTTAATTGCCTAATATATGTTGCTAAGACCACATATTTTGTGGGGCCGCATAACGAGTACATGTGGTTGAGACCACATATTCTGTGGGGCCACATAATTAATATCTTGTGGATGAGACCACATAACGAGTACCTTATGGTTAGAATTTTGAGGACCTTTGTGGCTCACACAAAAGAAGGAGTAACAGTTAGTCTATATGGCTCGAGACTGTAGGGGCGACCCGCTATGGTCAAAGAGGAGATGGATTTGGAATAGGAGAATGGTATGAGGTACCATGATCTGATCAGAGAACGGTACGAGGTACTGTGAGATAGCGTTGAATGGCGGGTTTGGAGGACAGTATGGGGTACTGTAAAATTGTGTTGAGTGACGAAACCAGAGGAAGGTACAAGGTACAATGAGCTGAGCTGGAGTGGGGCTATAGTTGAGACTACATGATTATTTATTCATGTAAGATGATTGATAGTGAATTATGTGTTGGATATATGTCTAGGTCATCAACTGTGATGATGTTTCTAATAATAGAAGGGTCATATTTGGGTTGCCCTCACGGCCCGGTAAAAACAATTAGTAGGAGAAATAAAAGAGGATTGATCAGTTTATTAGTTAATTGACAAATTAATTAATCAGAAACTGAATCATGAATTAATTGATAAATTAATTGAGAAATTAATATATAAGAATTAATTAAAGGGTTGGATTGTAATTAATTAATAGTGTAATTGATAGAACAAGTTCGGGGGGTGCGGCCACCAAAAGGCTCCTAAGTTTGAAACCCTAGGAGCCCATGCACTATAAATAGAGGCCTTAGGGTGCAACCCTAAGGCATCCCAACACCCTAAAGGTGCCGCCACCTCCAAGATACCCTCCCCATCCCTCTTTGTCAAATTCCTTAAACCCTCCAAGGGTTTCTGGATCGATTTCCCAAAGCCTTGGAAATTTCTATCTGCTTGTTCTTATGGTGTCCTTGGGTGTGAATCAATAGAGGGATTCTGGTTTGGATCCTTAACATCCAACCACAAGGTATGAATCGATTTTCATATATTGTTGGTGCAATTGTTATGAACATATGATCTTGTTATGAACATGTTATGATCTTGCTTACTTTTTGGGATTTGATCAATTTTGCCTTCTATTGCCTGTATGATTACTATTAATCTGTAAAAATCCCAACAGTGGTATCAGAGCCATTGGTCTTAGGTTGTATGCACATTAGATTAAAAACTTGAATATGATTTGTTTTGCCTGCTGAAATTTTCGATAATCATAGGTTTATGCTAGAAAATCTTGAAAAAGTGCATGTTATGAATTTCTCCTGATCTATGTTCTTCATAACCTGTCCGTCGAAATTTTGGAGGGTTTAGAAACCCTTCATAGGTTTTGGCGGCCAGAGTTTCACAAACCCTTGTTTGCCTTGCAAGTTTCCTACTTGCATAGTTTCCTTATATGCTAGTTACCTTAAACTGCTCCTTTTAATTTAAGTTAGTTTAATTAATTATTAAAAATGATTTAATGAAATTAATTATGATAAGCATAAATTTTAAATTGTTTAAAAGTTTACCCTTAATATATTTACAATAGTATCGATATATTATTATAACTTAAATTAAAAACAAGAACATTGGTCAAACCATGACTAGGCTCATCCATATAAAATGTGTTTGAAAGCTTGAAGGAGGATTCTTATGAATCCTAATGATGTTGATTTTTAAATGACATGTATTGTCTACCCCCTCACCGCCTGTCATGTTTTCCACAGTGGAGTTAACAAAAGGGTTTGATAGGGCAATGTTTATCAGTTAAAAAGTATTTAACTTAGAAGTATTAAAACAAAAGTCCTATTTTAATTAAAATAAAATGTGAATAATATGCTACCCATGAAAAACATACATTTTCTTTATGATCTGCTGACGGAGCTGTGTGGTTAACCGGGACGTCAATCTAGATCATAGTTAACCGACACTCGCGGTTCTTAAGCGTATCTTAAGCCGGGGATCATGTAGTTTTTGCATGGTCTATTCACCATTTGATCCATGATCCATGGAATCCCTGTCATGGATTTGAGATGAGCATAACCGAGATTAACATGTCATTCACCTCGATCAATGATTCTCACAAATCTAGGAATTTCACAGAGACTGAAATTGATAAATGTATATCTACCTTAATGACCATTATGTTGTGATTAAGGCATCCCTCCTGACATCATAACTGGGAGATTTTGGGTCCTAGCCTTGTTAGATAGTAATTGGGTAATTATTTAAAAGGATTAAAATTAAACTTATAAATTCTGATTTTAAAGATGTCTGAAGCTACTTTCAGTTCTCCTCATTCTCCTCCATCACCCGTCTTTGAGAGCTTTAAGAAGTATTTGCTGAATATGGATAAGCTCACTGGTCTTAACTATGTGGAATGGCTTCGCCAATGGAAACTGGTTCTAAGGTTCGAAGGCAAGCCATATCTGATTGAGTGTCCACTCCCCATTCTACCTAGGCATGGCATCATATAGCAGCTTCTTGATGAGCATGACTTCTTGATTGATGAGTCTGAGGAAGTTTGTAGCCTCATGTTGTTGACCATTGACCCCAAGATACGCAGGGATTTTGAGTTTCTGGGTCCTTATGAGTTAGCACGACTGGTTGATGAAAGGTTCTAGGTGCCGGTTGAAAAGGAACGAACTAGGATCTTCAAGGAACTTGAAGGATGAAAGCTACAAGAAGGAAGTAGCATCGGCCTGCATGTTCTCAATATTGAGGGATGCATTAGCGAATTGTGTAGACTTGGCCACCCTATTGATCGAGAGTTGAGTGCTAATATCATTCTCAACTCACTGACTAGCCGGTACAATCTGTTCATTCAGATGTACAGAAAGGGAAACCAGGACAAGACTATCATGGAGATGCATTCGATGTTTACTCTATATGAGTCGTTCATAGAGATACATAGTTCCACTGATTCAGCTACTTCACGATTGAGTTCGGTGAAGAGACGTATCACGAAACAGTCCAGGTCAACTGTCAGACCAGTTCTGAGATGTCTCAAACTGGGAATTCACATGGTGGGATACAGTCATAACAAGATTGGAAGATGCTCCAAAGCCAAATCATTTGGCAACTCAGATATATCTAAAACTCAAAACTTTTGATCCTTAATTCCTTAATACGGGATGTGTTTCTCACATTTGCACTGTAGGCAGGGATTCAGTAGGATGCAGGACACCAATGCATATGGCATATTTGGATGGGATCGAGATCACGGGCTCGCACAACATGTTTAGTTAGATATTTGATTCTGTTATTAGCTAGTAGTTTCATATGGCATTGTTTTCATTTTACATTGTTTAAGGATATTTTCAGATTTAATAAAATTTTTGACATTTTTCTTTTAAAATATGATTGTTTCATATTATCCTTGCAATGTTGTATGAATGTGTTGATAGCATAAATAGTAATAATTCAAATGTTGATATATATATATATATATATATATATATATATATATATATATATATATATATATATATATATATATATATATATATATATATATATATATATATATTGTGTTTGTATGACTGTTAAAATAAGATTGATATAAGAATTACATCAACCAAATGTCCAAGTGGACAGGACTTTGAAATCATTTGATCCCTGCCATTGCATTTCAAAAGCTTCGTTCTGCAACCATCGTAGAACGAATTACCTAAGGGTCATTATTATTGCTAGATCTACTCCCCGAACCCACTCTTTCTCTAAACTGTTTATCCACCATATACCACCATCATCGATTTGGAAACCTAACTGGAAACCTTCAGTGAACTTTGTTGGTGATTTTAGTGTCACCAAGTCATTTTATATAATTGGAACTAACATGTAACCTAAGGGGATATTTAGTTTGTACTCTAATATATGTTTGGGTATGTGCGGAGTGCATGCATGTATAAGATCAAATAAATAGTCGGTTTGACGACAAGTCGGTGGTCCGGGTGCTGCGCCCTCGAGTTCGGGGTTTCCAAAGGGGCAGCACCCCTTTAGCGGGGTCTAGGGGCACCGCCCCTAGCGATGTTCTAGGTGCAGAGCCCCTTAATGGGGTCCAGCTGAGGTCAGACACACCTTTTAGCTCTCGTTTTTCATACGAACTCAGATTCCATAGCAATTTGGCTTACGTTTCTGTGCCTAGATTCGTAAGTGTCCCTTTGGGATTATCATCAGCTGAATTTCTTGTAACCCGGACATATGGGTAGAAATATCAGTTCGAAAAGTGTTCACACGATCCAAGGGGTATCCAGATCTCCACTCAAACCCTACCCAATTTCTAACAATCGAACTGATATTCCCTGTTTCTGGAGATGGCTGAAATAATCCGTGAGATGACCATGAAGTTTAAAAAACTGGGGAAATTTGAAGGCATTGATTTCAGGCCCTGGAAGAAGAAAATGCAGTTCATGCTGACCACTTTGAAAGCAGCATACGTGCTGACTACTCCAAGACCAACCATGCCTGAGGAAGGTGTTGAAGAGTCTCTTGAAGAGACCAGGAAGAGGCAAAAGTGGGACAACGATGACTACATCTGCAAGGTCACATTCTGAACGGTATGTCTGATGCTCTATTTGATATCTAGGGTAATGCTTTAACTGCCAAGGAATTGTGGGACACTCTTGAATTGAAATATTTCACGGAGGACGCTTCTAGTAAGAAGTTACTGGTTAGTGACTTTAATAATTACAAAATGGTAGATTCAAGGTCTGTCATTGAACAGTTCAATGAACTGCATGGCATTTATGGTCAATTTAAACAGCACAAAATGAATATGGATGAATCCAGTGATGTGTCAAGTGTGATTGACAAACTTCCACCATCCTGGAAGGATTTCAAACATAACTTGAAACATCAAAAGGAGGAACTGTCAATGGTTCAACTTACTAGTCATATTCGTATTGAAGAATCTCTTCGTGCGAAGAATGTTTAACAAATCTAAAGGGAAGGTTGAACCTGGACAACCTTCTTTTGGAGTCATGTGATGAATGGAATTCTTAATTAAAACAAGAATTGCATCACCCAAGGATCCAATGGACGGGATTTTGGAATCATTTGACTTAGAGTCACGTATTGAATGCATATCTTGATTAAATTAACAAAGTCATAATTTTACATAGATATGTAAAAGATGTCGAGATTATGAGGCAACGGTCACATTAGTTCTTGTGAACTGCCCAGATCTGCCAGAAACACAATTAGTCATACTTCATAATATTGGCTAATCAGTTTAGTGAATATAACTTTGTTTATCAGAATAAATAGTAGTTAGAAGCTTTGAAATGTTCAAAGACTTCAAAATGAAGTATAAGATCAACAAAATTGAAATCTGAGTAAATATGGAACTGAGAAAATGTTTCACAGTTTTCTCCTTCCCTAAGAACACTAAGTTGTTATAGTATGTCTTAAAGAGAGAAATCGAACATTGATTGAAATGGTTCGATCCTCGATATATCGAATACACTTCCAATTAGTTTCCATAAATTAGATATTTCGACCAGTTAGACCATAAAAGTGTATACAACATTAAAACCACATCTTAGACTAAGTAGGTTGCACAGACACCATCTGAAGTGTGAAGTAGGGTTCATCCCTTACTTGTACACAAAAGGGTCTGGGGTCATGTAGTGTTCGTCTGAACCTCATAACTAGCTTGAACCCGTTCAGTAGTGTCGTTTCATTGGTCATCCCGCGTGTACGTTGAAAGAAGATTCCTTTTTTGAAAGAGCTCATATTCTAAGGAACCAGTGGGAGTAAGAGTAACTATAAAAGGGCTAAAGGATTAACCAATGAAGGAACCTTTAGTCAACACTAGAACTTAACTAGGGATCTGATTCCTGTTAAAAGAAAACTTGACATACTCTTCTCTTCACAAGTCCAGTAGTATTGGTCATCTTCATGACGTATTATGGTCTCACATTACTAAAAGGTGACATACCGATTAGTGGTAAAACACTAAGTTGGTACAGATGAGTAATACAAGTACATGGAAGCATTGGTGAGCCCGGTTGCCACCAATTAAGAGTATGTTAAAAGGGGGAGACTCAATCTATGTGCTAATTTGATTGATCCTACATCTGGACTAGAAACCAGTGGGAGTAATGGAATTATCAAAACAAACCAACATAGATAGAAATGTACTTACATTCAAAGCGAGATTGGTTGAGTAGAGCGATGCTTAGACTCAAGAAATTGATTCTAAGAAAAGCACTCTCATCAGAAGCTGAGAATAAGTTTGTAGGGATATTGTTTGCTGTAACTGTACTTCATGAGTCATATCAAGGTTGGATGATCTCAACCGCTTTCCTTGAATGGAAAACATAAGGGTTGCATGTGAGATACAACCAAGAGGTTTTGAACATGCCAATATATCCAAAAAATGGTACATAGCTTAAGCGATTCATTTAGAAGAATGTAACGTGCTCCTCGCGAGGCAGGATCTTTGTAGTCACAAAATTTGCCAAGTGTTTCGATTTTGTGAAAACCTGAAAGAATGCTATAATTATGTCAAGGCTAGTGGGGTATCATTGTAAATAGCCTATGAACATATGTCGGTGCCATACTGCTTATAGAAAACAATTTCTTATTGTTACAAAGTGTAATGACTTGGCTTTAAGAAATGATTCGATATAAGAGGACTAAAGGGGATACAACATACTCACGTAGTACAAGCATCTATCAGATAGATAAAGACATCTGTAGAGACTTAGCTAATTTCAAGTATGATCTTGATCAGATTTAGGATGCACGAATATGAGAAAAGGTTTTCTGAAGTTATGACAAGTATAAATGCAACACACTAAACAGAGGAATAGAAACGACTGTGGTGGTGGTGGTACGGTGGTCCGCAACTATGGTCTCTAGAGAAACAATGTTGGTGACCGGTACGATTTACAAATGTGTCTTGGTGGTGTGACGTTATACGACAGTGGTGACAAAATGGTGCAGATCTCATTTTAGGTTTTGGGCGGCACTTTGTGGTGACTGAAGGATTTAGGATGGCGTTCATTGCAACGGAGACAATAGCGTGTGCAGGTTGTGAAAGTTGAAGACGACATCATAGAAAGGTGAGGGGATAAGGCTATGGGGTGTGCAAGACTTTCAGCGACACGTCAGCATGACAACCCTAGGAAATGCAAGACAGCATAACACGCCTTTTAATTTCCATGTCATCATTTTAATTTATGTATTTTTAATTAAAACCAAACATTAAATTCATTTAAAAAACATAATATTCAAATTAAAATAAAAAACATTAGATTAAATAAAAATAAAAAGATTACACTAATTTAAAATAAAAACCATTACATTAATTAAAAAACATAAAAAATCATAAAAACCTAATTATCGTCATCGGTTTCGTCGTTGTGATTAGCGTAGACGTGCTCGGTCAAATCATGTCGAAGATTGGCATTCGCTTCCGCATTGTGTAATTCTAGTAACCCCGCAAAGTATTGTGTGCTACCCGGAACAAATTGTGTCGGCATCTGTGTCACATGATGAGGTTGATAGATGCAAATACTCCAACATTTTTATTCAATTATCATATTGTGTAATATGATACAATCGTACATTACTTTGCATATGTTCTCGAGGTGCCATGCTCGTAACAGGTGAGGTTGATATATGTAAATATTCCGACATTTTTCTTCAATTATCATATTGTGTAATATGATACAATCATACATTACTTTGCGTATGTTCTCGAGGTGCCATGCTCGTGACGGGTTTTGCAGTATATGTCATTTCGTTTTTAGGACACCGAATGTACGTTCCATATCGTATCGTGCCGACTCTTGAGCTTTCGTGAATAGTACTCGTTTCTCGTCAACCGGATGTTGGTACGCCTTTACAAATGTGAAATTATTTATATATATACCGTCGGTGAGTAAATACCCACGTGGGTATTCGGAGCCGTCCAATACAAATGTAACGTCGGCCGACTTGCCTTGTAGGATAACGTTGAATAACAGCGAGGAATCTAGAACATTTATGTCATTGTTCGACCCCGGAACTCCGAAGTATGCATGCCAAATCCATAAATCTTGTAAGGCCACTGCTTCTAGTATTAAGGAAGGTTTGTCGTGATGACGGCCGGTGTATTGTCCTTTCCACGCGTTTGGACAATTTTCCCAATCCCAATGCGTACAATCTATGCTTCCAAGCATACCCGGTAGACCATGTGACGCATCATGTGCCGCACATAGTTCTTCAACATCATATGGTGTAGGTTTCCGCAAAGAAATATGATGGTAAAGCGCATAAATATATTCACAAAAGAAATACATACTTTTCCGTGCAGTTCTTGCCGGCATCCGCAAGTATTCGTCCACGATGTCAAAAGAGTAGCCATAACCCATAAGACGAAGAATAGCTCCACATTTTTGGTATGGCGTGAAACCCCATTTTCTCCGTCCATCGTATCGCAATTGAAAGAGTTCGTAGTTGGCTTCAAGCCGTGCGCGATCCATAGAAACATAACTCGGCTCAAACGAAACCGGCGTTTGAAATCTGTGTCGTTATACACGCAATCGTTAGCAAAATAGTCTTGAACAAATTTTTTGTGTCCTTCTTCGCGTTTTCTATTTTTTGAGTTTAATCGCCGTATTTTTTTCCGAACTTTTGGCTTCGTTTGTGAAAATATTTGCGACTTTCATCATTGCCGAGAACACCATCGCAGAGCCCGAGTCATTTGACGATGTTGAATTCGAATCATGCTCCATATGAATAAATATATGTATATATATATATATATATATATATATATATATATATATATATATATATATATATATATATATATATATATATATATATGTATGTATGTATATATATATATATATATATATATATACATATATATATACATTTATATATATACATATATATATATATATATATATATATATATATATATATATATATATATATATATATATATATGTATATATATATATATATATATATATATATACATATATATATATATATATATATATATATATATATATATATATATATATATATATAAATATACATGTCAATGGTTTGGGAAAAGGGGATTTTAAGGCTAATTGGATTAGAAATTTAATTGAGACTCATAAAATTGGATTTGCTGGATTTCAAGAAACTAAGCGTAATATCATTACTGACATGTTGGCAAAGAATATGTGGGGAAGCTTAGATTTTGAGTATAAGTTCAGAGGTTGTGTTGGAAGGGGAGGGGGCATTATGAGTATTTGGAATAGAGAACTTTTCACAGAAGAGAGTACCATTACTAGAGATGATTGCTTAATTGTCCAAGGGGTTTGGTTGGAAGGAAATATCGAGATCTCTTTCATTAACATATACGGGAGCTAGGATCCAAAGCAAAGGGAGAATCTTTGGGATTTTGTTAGTGCTTATTTGAACGGTAGAAGGAGTGTTGTTGTGATATTTGGCGATTTTAACGAAGTCAGAGAGGCAAAGGAAAGGAGAGGATCCGAATTCAATAGAAAGACATCTGAGATATTCAACAGCTTTATCAGAAATAATAACTTAGTGGACATCAAGACAAGTGGCATCGACTATACGTGGAGTAGAGGAGGGGATTCCAAATTGTCTAAACTTGATCGCTTCCTAGTAACTCAGAGTTTTGGGGACCGATGGAACAATGTTGAAGTAGTGGGCGGTGTGAGACTGTACTCGGATCATACTCCTTTGATTTTGAAACAGATTAAGCGAAATTACGGACCGGTCCCGTTTAAATTATACAACTCGTGGCTCAATGAACCAGAAATTGAGAAAATCATGGAGGAAAACTGGAATGCAAACCAGGGGGTTGGTAATCATATCAAATTATTTGTGATTATGCAGAAACTCAAGAAAATAAAAGAAAAAATCAAAGATTGGGTTTTTCAAAAACGAAGAAAGGATAAGGTGGAGATGGAAGCTTGGTTAAAAAGAATATATGAAATTGATAAACAAATTGAGTATGGAAACTTAAACCAACAGTTGAGGGAAGAAAGAATGGAGGTAAAGAAAAAGATATTCCAGAAAGAAAAAAGAGAACGGGAAGATGTGGCTCAAAAGAATAAGAATAGGTGGTGCCTCGAAGGTGATGAAAATTCAGCTCTTTTTCATCGAAATATAAATAAAAAGTAACACATCAACCAGATCAAAGGAATCAAAATTGATGGTTTTTGGGAAAAAGAACCACAGAAAGTTAAAGATCAATTTAAAAATTACTTTGAAAATATTTTTAAAGTTGATCCCGAAAGCAATTGGAGCCAAGATCTGGGAGATACTTCCAAAATCTCGATCCTTGATAGACAAAAGTTGGAAAGGGTATTTGATGAAAAGGAAATTTAGGAAGCTTTATGGAGTTGTGGCAATAATAAATCTCCTGGACCGGATGGTTTTACGGTGGAATTTTTTAATAAATTCTGGGACATTGTTAAGGTGGATTTGTTAGAAGCTTTCAATGAATTTGCGAGGAAACCAAAAATTCCAAAAGGGGTAAACTCAGCCTTTATAACTTTGATTCCTAAAAATAAAAATCTCATGGAAGTTAAAGACTATAGGCCGATTAGTCTTATTTCATGCATTTATAAGATTCTTTCAAAAATCTTGGCAAATAGACTGAAAAGGGTTCTGCCCAATATTATTGGGAAAACACAATCAGCTTTTGTCAAAAAGAGACAGATACTTGATGGCCCAATAATTGTTAATGAGGTCATTGACTGGGCCAAAGCTAGAAAAAAGAAGATGTTCATTTTTAAAACGGACATAGCAAAGGCGTACGATTCGGTCTCCTGGGAGTATCTGAACAGCATGATGGAACAAAAAGGTTTTGGTGTGAGGTGGAGAAAATGGGTGTGTGAATGTCTAAAGTCCGGTCGGTCCTCTGTGTTAGTCAACGCCAGTCCTACAGCTGAATTTTCTCTCTCTCGAGGTCTTAGACAAGGGGATCCGTTGTCACCCTTCTTGTTCACGCTTGTTATGGAAGGCCTCAACCACGCGATTGAAAAAGCAGTCCATAATGGGACCTACAAAGGAATTGAAGTAGGATCTTTATTAACCCATCTTTTTTTTGCAGATGATGCGATATTTTTTGGAGAATGGTCCGTGGAGAACATGCTAAACCTTATCCGTTTATTGTATTGTTTTCAAAGAGCTGCAGGATTAAAAGTCAATTACGAAAAGAGCGCGATATTTGGCATCGGTATCAATCAAGTGTCTATGGAAGCTATGGCAGTTATCCTTGGTTGTAAGATGGAATATATGCCCACTACCTTCCTTGGTATGCCAGTTGGAGTTAACATGGGTTCTATTAAACCGTGGGATCAGCTAGTTGATAGATTTAAAAAGAAATTAAACCGGTGGAAAGTGAAAACTTTATCTATAGGTGGAAGGTTTACTATCGCCAGAAATATTTTGGGGAACATGGGCATTTATCTCTTCTCGCTGTTTAAGGCGCCTAAAAGAGTCATAAAAATTCTAGAAGGCTTACGTAGAAATTTCTTTTGGGGAGGGGAAAAAGAAGAGAAAAAGATCCCGTGGGTGAAATGGAGCTATGTGCAAACGGAAAAGGAAAAGGGCGGGCTAGGTTTGGGTTCTTTAGAAGACATTAATAATGCTTTATTGGCTAAATGGTGTTGGAGATTCAGAACCGAACAAGGGGCTTTATGGACACAAATTATTAAAAGCATTCATGGTCTTGGAATTTATGACTCTAATGTTGAAAGTATTAGAATAGGACATACTTGGAGAAGGATCATGCTAGCGTGGGAAGAGCTAAAATCAAAAGGTTTGGATCCAAGAAGTTTGATCAGAAAAGCAGTAGGCGATGGAAAAAATACGTTGTTTTGGAAGGAGGCCTGGAGAGGAGACATCCTGCTAAATGAAATGTTCCCAAGATTATATCAATTAGATCCAAACAAAAACTGTACAGTACACCAAAGATTAGACGATAGAGTTAATGGATGGATTTGGAGCAGAAACATTAGAGAAGGTAGAACAAAACAAGAAAAGGAGTTGTTTATTTCTCAATTGGAGGATGTAGTTTTAACCGACACACAGGATGGCTGGAAATGTAGAGGAAGCCATAGAGATGAGTTCACGGTTAGTTGGTTCAGAAAAGAGATAACAAAAAGGAACCAAAGAAAAATTGGGAAAAACCTCTGGAATAAGTGGGTTCCAAATAAGATAAATATTTTTATATGGAGATGCATGAGAAACCGGGTTGCAGTCAAAGAAATTCTAACTTCTATGGGAATTGAACAACCCTCCATGTTGTGCGATCTATGTAAAGGGGGTCCTGAATCCATTCAGCATGTATTTATAGAGTGCGCAACTGCAAAAAAGGTATGGGGTTACATTCAACATTGGTGGGGTATAAACAGGAGCAGTTTTGGAAACCTGGGAGAAATTTTTGCTTGGTTCAACGCTGTTGCCGGTAATCGAATTCAGAATAACATCCTTGAGACAGTGGGTTTCGCGACTATTCATGTGCTGTGGAAAAACAGGAATGATCGAGTTTTTAAGGAAAAGGAGAGATCGGCGGAAGATCTGGTTACCCAAATTCAGAATGAAGTATTCTTGTGGATGTCGAATAGGGCTAGAAAAGTGCAATTAGATAGTGCAATGTGGATAAGATGTCCTAGTCTAGCTTTTAAGAGTTTGTAAGGGGAGTTGTGTTGTCTGTACGTCCCTTAGCTCCTTGCTAGGGTGATTTTGTTTGTGTTTTTTTTATAAAGTTGCCTTTCAAAATATATATATATATATATATATATATATATATATATATATATATATATATATATATATATATATATATATATATATATATATATATATATATATATATATATATATATATATATATATATATATATATATACATAGATATATATATATACATATATATATATATATATATATATATATATATATATATATATATGTATATATATATATATATATATATATATATATATATATATATATATATATATATATATATATATATATATCTGTTATAAATTCAGCGTTACCACGACAATTCTGAACAAACTAAAAACTAGAATATAGATGAAGAAAGAAAGAAAGCTTGAGAGCTTGGGTAGAGTAGAGAGAGTTTATATCACTTGTGAAAGAGTTGATATGAGATGCATTTTCTTCCTTACATTGATGGTCTATTTATACTACCAACTCAACTATTCAAATATAGTTGTTTAATTGGTAAATGCAAAGTGATGACATAATGTTGTCATTCACCAATTACTTGTAACACTCTCCCTTAAATGACATCATTCTACATCACAGTTCAACTTTGAAGTACTGCCTCCTTAAAAACCTTGCTAAAGAAAACCCAGTGGGAAAAAACTTTAGCGAAGGGAAAAAGAGTGCAGTGTCTAGTTGACTCCCACTCATTTAGATATCGAATGACCATTATGTATTGTGTAGATATCTCATTCCAATACCATGAACATGTTTTCTAAAGATCTTGGTAGGAAGTGCCTTTGTGAAAAGATCTGCTGCATTGTTGCTACATTAAACATATTTTAGTTCAATCTGTTGATTCTTTATACGCTCTTGAGTGTATTCAAAAAACTTTGGAGGAATATGTTTTGTCCTGTCGCTTTTGATGTACCCTTCTTTCATTTGAGCGACACATGCTGCATTATCTTCATAGATTAAGGTTGGAGATTTATCTTTATCTATTCCACAAGAAGTCAGGATAAGTTGTGTCATCGATCTTAACCATGTACATTCTCTACTAGCTTCATTTAGAGCAATTACTTCTGCATGATTTGAAGATGTGGCGACGAGTGTTTGCTTTTGAGAACGCCAAGATATTGCAGTACCTCCATTCATGAATACATATCCAGTTTGAGATCTAGCTTTATGAGGATCAGACAAGTAACATGCATCTGCATAACCAATCAAGCCTTGTTTTGAACTATTAGGAAAAAATAAACCTAAATCAGTAGTTCCGCGAAGGTATCCTAATATGTGCTTGATTCCATTCCAGTTTCTTTTTGTTGGAGATGAACTAAATCTTGCTAATAGATTTACTGCAAAAGAAATGTCAGGTCTAGTACAGTTAGTAAGATACATAAGAGCTCCAATTGCATTAAGATATGGTACTTCTGGACCAAGAATTTCTTCATTTTTCTCACAAGGGCGATATGGATCTTTGTCAATATTTAGTGATCTAACAATCATTGGAGAGCTTAAATGGTTTGGCTTTATCCATATTAAAATGTTTCAAGACCCTTTCTGTATAGTTCGATTGATGGACAAGTATCCCATTTGGCATATGCTCAATCTGTAAACCAAGACAATATTTGGTTTTCCCAAGGTCTTTCATTTCAAATTCTTTCTTTAAAAATTCAATCACTTCAATGATTTCTTTATTCGTCCCAATAATGTTCAGATCATCAACATAGACGGCTATAATCACATATCCAGATGTTGTTTTCTTAATAAATACACACGGACAAGTAGTATTGTTTTTATAGCCTTTGCTTACTAAGTAATCGCTTAGACGATTGTACCACATACGTCCAGATTGCTTTAACCCATACAATGATCTTTGCAGTTTGATAGAATACATTTGTTTGGGTTTTGCACTTAATGCTTTTGGCATTTTAAATCCTTCGGGGATTTTCATATATATATATATATATATATATATATATATATATATATATATATATATATATATATATATATATATCACTGTCAAGTGATCCATATAAGTAAGCAGTAACAACATCCATAAGATGCATATCTAAATTTTCAGAAACTGCTAGACTGATTAAATATCTGAAAGTGATTGCATCCATAACAGGAGAATATGTTTCTTCATAATCGATTCCCGGTCTTTGAGAAAAACCCTGAGCAACGAGCCTGGCTTTGTATCTCACAATTTCATTTTTCTCATTTCTTTTTCGTATAAAAATTCATCTGTATCCCAATGGTTTCACAACTCCATGTGTGAGTATAATAGGTCCAAAAACCTTTCTGTTATTGAGAGACGTTAATTCAGCTTGCATGGCCTCTTTCCATTTACCCCAATCCTCCCTATTTTGGCATTCAATGACAGATTGTGGTTCTGGATCCTCATTTATAATATTGCATGCAACTGAATAAGAAAATATTATATCTTCTAATTCATATTGGCTCCTTACTATTTTTATATGACCATAATTAATTTCAATCTCCTTATCGTTTATTTCCTCAATTGGGGAAGTAATGTTATTTTGTGTTTCTTCATGAACACTTTCATTATGCTCAAACATATTTTCCATTCCTCTTCTTTTTCTAGGATTTGCATCCTTAGAACCAAATGGCCTTCCACGCTTCAGGCGTGCTTTGGATTCTTGAGTTACTTTTTCATCAGATTGTCTATCTGGGAGTTCAATTCAAGCAGGAGCATTAACAGCAGGTATATATGATTTAGTAACTCTTTTTGTATCAGTAAATGCATCAGGTAATTGATTTGCAACTTCTTGCAAATGTATTATTTTTTGAACACCTATCTCACATTCTTGTGTGCGAGGATCAATATATGATAAAGAAGGTTCATACCATGAAACATTCTTTTCTTGGGTTTTCATTTCTCCCCCAAGCATTGGGAAATTTTCTTCATTGAAATGGCAATCAGCAAGACGTGCTGTAAACATATCACCTGTCAAAGGTTCAAGATATCTTATTATTGAATTTGTTTCAAAACCAACTTATATTCCCAACCTCCTTTGAGGACCCATTTTTGTACTTTGTGGTGGAGCAATAGGAACATATACTGCACTTCCAAAAATTTTAAGGTAGGATATATCTGGTTCTTTTCCAGAAACAAGTTGAAGGGGAGAATGTGTATGATATGCACTTGGTCTCATACGAATCAGTGATGCAGCATGTAAAATTGCATGACCCCATATGGAAACAGTAAGTTTTGTTCTCATTATTAATGGTCTAGCTATTAATTGGAGACGTTTAATCAGTGATTCTACTAAACCATTTTGAGTGTGTACATGTGCAACTGGATGCTCAACAGTAATTCCTATAGACATACAATAATCATTAAATACTTGAGACGTAAACTCACCTGCATTATCAAGTCTCACTTTATTGATGTTATAATCAGGAAAATGTGCTCTCAGTTTAATAATTTGAGTTAGGAATTTTGCAAATGCCATGTTACGAGATGATAATAGGCAAACATGAGACCATCTAGTTGATGCATCTATTAAGACCATAAAGTATTTAAATGGTCCAGAAGGTGGATGAATTGGTCCACATATGTCTCCTTGAATTCTTTCTAGAAATCTAGGCGATTCCCTTTCAACTTTCATTGGTGAAGGTCTTGTAATTAATTTCCCAAGGGAACAAGAAATACACGGGTTCTTATTACCTATTTGAGGGAACTTATGGTCCTTCAATGGATGCCCAAATGTATTTTCAATTATTCGACGCATCATTGTTAATCCTGGATGGCCCAGCCTTTCATGCCACAAACTAAATATTCTAGGATCACAAAATTTTTCTTTAACCACCAAATTTGACTCAACTATATTTATATATGTAAAATGTAAACTAGAGTTAAATTGTGGTAATTTCTCCAATATATGGTTTTCATTTATTATAAACATATATTTCTTGTTTCCTATTGTTTTGGTGAATGTGTCATATCCGTTAAGATATATATCATTAAAACCCAATAAATTTCTGTTTGACTTTGGGGAAAATAACGCATTACTGATTACAAACTTTGTACCATTAGGTAACATGAAACAAGCATTTCCTGGTCCTACAATCAAGTCTACAGGACCTGATATTGTATTTATGTGCCCTTTTACGGGTTTTAGTGTGGAAAAATATTTCTTTGTTTTCAAGATGGTGTGTGTGGTACCACAATCAATTATTATGAGTTCGTCAAGATTTCCTTGGTTTTATGCTCCAGTTGAACTCATTTTGAACTTCATATAAGAAAAATAAATGATGAGTTATGAACACAATTTTAATAAAAGTGACTCGAAAAAACTTCATTAAGAAAGAAAAATATTACAATAAAAATTAAAAACATGTTACAAAAGGAAACTAGTTTTCTAGGATGTCTAAATCATTGCAAAAGTCAAGAGTGTTTAGTTCAATGTTTCCTAGATCAACACCATCGATGAGGTTGACTTCTTTCCCCTTTCCTTTAATGGAATCTTGGTAAAGTTTACAAAGATGGGGATCTGTACGACAGGTCCTTGACCAATGACCTGTGCTACCACATCTATAACAAGAACCTCCGGGGTTCTGTGATGTTTCGACATCATTTCTTTTTTCTTGTGGTTGGACATTATTTCCTTGTGGAGTGTGTTGATTATTGTTTCTTTGACCACGCCCACGGTTATAAGGATGGCCACGTCCACGACCCTGAGTATAATCGCGCCCAAAATTATGGTTTTGGTTAAAATGGTCTCGACCGCGACCACGGCCTCGTCCTCGTCCACGACCACGACCACGTCCTCGTCCATACGAATTATTTCTAGGTTCATAAGTGATAGTATCATTTGCTTCAGGAAGTGCTACTGAACCTGTTGGACGGGACTGGTGGTTCTTTATTAATAATTCATTATTTTGTTCAGCAACAAGGAGAAGTGTATTAAGCTCAGAATATTTTTTGAGCTTTTGCATACGATATTGTTGTTGCAATGTCATATTTGATGCATGGAATGTGGAGAGAGTTTTCTCCAACATTGAAGCATCAGAAACCTCTTCCCCACAAAATTTTAGTTGTGAACATATCCGAAATAATGCGGAATTATAGTTTTTGAAGTCTTGAAACCTCAACGATAACCACTCAGCCCTAGCACTTGGAAGTATAACTTTCTTTTGTTGGTCAAATCTTTATTTTAAGCTTTTCCAAAGAGTGCTAGGATCGGTGGTATTGAGGTATTCATACCTCAACATTTCATCGATATGTTTGCGAAGGAAAATTATTGCACGTGCTTTATCTTGCGACGTGCACTTATTTTTTTCTTTTATAGTTTCAGATAAATCCATGGACTCAAGATGCATTGTAACATCTATAGTCCAAGGCATGTAGTTCTTTCCGCTGACTTCAAGAGCGGTAAATTCAAGCTTTGCAATGTTTGACATATTGTAGTTCCTAGTAAAAATAAAACTCATTAAATTTGTCGTTTAAAGGTGGGGATGAATTTTTCTATTTCTATTATAGTTACAAACATAATTAAATAGATGAATCTTCTCAAATTCCTTTTATTTTAAAATTTAAAATATTATTTTTTAATCGGTTGCGCATAAATAAACGTTAGTATACATAAATAGATGTCAGAGCATGAATAATAGTTAGTATACATAAATAAATGTTAGTATGCGTAAATAAATGTTAGTTTTCATAAATAAATGTTAGTTGCCGTAAATAAACGTTAGTTTACATAAATAAATGTTAGTATACATAAATAAATGTTAGTTGCATAAATAAAAATTAGTATGCGATAACAAAAGTTAGTTTGCAATAATAAATGTTAATAAAGCATAAGTAAAGTTAGAATAAGAAATGAACTTCATTAGTAGTCATAAGGATAAATAAGAAAAGAAATTTGTTAGTAGTCATAACGTCAAGGATAAATAAGAAAAGAAATTTGTTAGTAGTCATAACTTCGAGAATAAAATGTTGTTTTTTTTTCGTTATCGTTGTTATTATTATTATTATTAATTAACATTCTAGTTTTGATGAAATTACATACCTTGATTAAGATCGATGTGTCTTTTAATCGCCTTCGTAAGAGCCTCGTGTTGATAACGTGTTATAAATTCAGTGTTACCACGACACTTATGAACAAACTAAAAACTAGAATATAGATGAAGAAAGAAAGAAAGCTTGAGAGCTTGGAGAGAGTTTATATCACTTGTGAAAGAGTTGATATGAAATACATTTTCTTCCTTACATTAATGGTCTATTTATACTAACAACTCTACTATTCAAATATAGTTGTTTAATTGGTAAATGCAAAGTGATGACAAAGTGATGACATAATGTTGTCATTCACCAATTACTTGTAACAATATATATATATATATATATATATATATATATATATATATATATATATATATGTATATATGTATATATGTATATATATATATATATATATATATATATATATATATGTATATATACATATATACATACATATATATATATATATATATATATATATATATATATATATATATATATATACATATGTATATATATATATATATACATGGAGAAAAGATTGAACAAAGTCTGCATGGGTGATAATAAGTTATTTGCCAGGGTGGCTAGGTTCTCTCGACATGGTGAAGAAAGTATGGAAGATAAGAAGATTGGATATACACAACCTTGGAGAGGCAACCAGAGAAACGCAAAAATACCTTAAACAAATAAAAAAAAATACCCAAGAGAAAGTTATGGAGAATGGGTGGAGAAGGGACAACGTATCATTCGCCGATGTAGTAAAAGGAAGTATAACGGCTACTGTTTATCATGAGAAGGTGGCAAAAGGTATATCTGATCATGAGATAATGGAACCGGGGGAGGATACAATATTGGTATTGGCAGGAAACAAAGAAAATTGGAACAATCTCAAGACAAAAATAATGGGAGAAGTGAAGAGTTTCAATAGCTTACAAAGCATTTTCAACCTTTGTAGAGGAGAAGGATACCGAAACGATTTCATTAAATATGTGGGAGGAGAATGGATCTTATTCGATATTCACGATGCAGAAGAAAGAAGATTGTTACAGTCTAATAGTGAAATTATGGCACATCTTAAAGGTTTAAAAAATTGGGAAGAAAGCTTTCGGGTGGAAGACAGATTTGTATGGCTTAAAGTAGAAGGAGTGCCTCTCCATGCAAGGAGTCCTAGTTCTTACATCACAATAGGTCGTCATTGGGGAGAAGTGGTTAAGACAGATCCATGTGCGACATGGAACCATGATTGGTCCTATGGCCTTCTCTGCGTGAAAACTAAACACAAAGAGACGATTTGTGAATCAATTGAAATACAGGTGGAAGCGAGAAGATACAAGATTCGTATAAAAGAAATGGAAGGAAGAACATTTGAGTTTGAGAAGAGGAACGAGATGATCCAAAACGAAACTGCAGACGATACATTGTCATCGGACGAGGACCTCTCCGGCGAAGAACAGTCGGAGACACATCTGACGATGAAATCGAGGAGTGGTCGGACGAATCCTTCTTTCGAGAAAAAAGCCCTGAAGTCGAAAGTAATTATCATGCGCATGAAGGTTTAATAAGGTTAATTAATGAGGAAATTCAGCATTCGAAAACCAAAGATTTCCAACAACTCTTTTTACACAGTGGTCAAAAAGCTACCAGTGAAACAAGTTGCGGGGAGAACCAACTGAGTAAAAGCCCAAAGGAGAACGGAGCCAGCCCAAGCATGTCCACTATGGGCCTAGAAGGGGAGGAAAATAAGGGGCCGTTGGAAGACACTTATTATAAGTCAAAACAAACCCACCAAGGCGTCTGTGACTGTGAGATTGAAAAGTCGACTAAACAGGTAATAAACAAAGAAAAACAAAGAAGCGATCCTAACGAAGAAACCAATTCAGAAGTAGGCGAACTTGGAGGATTATCCGATAGAATGAAAATCTTGTTATGCAGAGAAACCCCAATGGGGAAGAAACTAGAATTGTGTGAAACTCCTAATTTGCAAAAAGAAGAAAAGGGGACTGGAGCTGGGTTTTACAGAGGAACAAGATTTAAGATGGAAAAAATAATTACCAGAAGTCAATCAAAGCAGTTACTTAACAAAGAAGTTAATTTCATGAGATATTCTAGAGATAGAGAGGAGAAAGAGGAATTAAGCAATGAAGCTTCACAGAGACTCGAGGAGGTGGGCGATTTATGTGGTTTCAAAAACTCGAGAGGCAAAGACAAAAGTCAAAAGAACCAACAAAACAAAAGTCAAAAGAACCAACAATGTGGAGGAAAACAAGGTACTCAATGAATATACTTTCTCTGAACTTGAATGGTATTGGGAGTGGAGATTTAAAATTGAATTGGGTTAGCCATCTGATTCAAAAACATAAAATAGACTTCGTTGGGCTACAAGAAACTAAAAAGAAAAACTTGTCTGATATGACCATAAAAAGGATTTGGGGATCTAATGATTTTGAGTATGCTGTGAGAGAAAGCAATGGTCAGGGAGGGGGTTTAGTTTCTATATGGAATAAAAACTTGTTTCTGAAAGATGAAATTATCCATAGAGAAGATTGTATCATTGTCAAAGGCCAATGGTTGGAAAAAAAGTGCCGATCATGTTCTTCAATATCTACGCAAGTCAAGAACCAAGCAAAAGGGAGAATCTATGGGTCTTTGTTACTTCTATTCTCAAAAGTTGGTCAGGGCCTGCGGTTATTTTTGGGGATTTCAATGAGGTTAGAGGAGATCACGAACGGATGGGATCGGTGCTCAACAAAAAAACAACAGAATTGTTCAATAACTTTATTGAAGAAAACAAACTCATAGACGTGAAGATTGGTGGCACGACCTTCACCTGGATTAAAGGAGGAGGTTCGAAACTCTCAAAATTAGACAGAATCATGGTGTCTTGTAACTTTGGAAATTGGTGGCCCAACTTTGAAGTCGTAAGTGACACGAGACTATATTCGGATCACAAACCCTTGATTCTCAAACAAATAACTAGAAATTTCGGCCACACTCCATTCAAATTCTTTAACTCATGGCTGGAAGATAAGGAGATGGAAACTATAGTAAAAGAGAACTGGAATGGTACCAACATAGAAGGACAACACCTCAAACTCTTCATCATCATGTACAAATTGAAGAAGGTCAAAGAACATATAAAAGTTTGGGCTATTCGCAAGAGGATAAAAGAAGAGGAAGATAAGGCTAAATGGTTAAAGAAATTAGAAGACATGGATAAGATTATTGACGAAGGGAATGGGAATCAAGACATATACTCAGAAAGAAATGCCATCATAAAAAACTACAACGACTTAGAGAAAAAGCAAAACAAAGATGTAGCTCAGAAAAACAAAAATATATGGTGTCTTGAGGGTGATGAAAACTCCGCCTTGTTTCATCGAAATCTAAATAAAAACAAACACAAGAATAGCATAAAAGGTTTTGACATTGACGGGATGTGGGAGACAGATCCAGGTAGAGTGAAAGATCATGTTAAAAATCATTTTGATAAAATCTTCCAAATGGATCAACAGTGTGACGGGAGTCAAGATCTCGGTGAAACTAGTAAACTTAGCCATGCAGAAAAAGAAGGTCTGGAAAAGCAATTTAATGAGCAGGAATTGAAGGAGGCTTTGTGGGGTTGCGGGAAAAACAAATCACCGGGACCTGACGGGTTCACGGTGGAATTTTTCAAACATTTTTGGGACCTATTCAAAAAGGAGCTTCTTGATGCTTTTAATGAATTTGCCACAAAAATAAAAATTCCAAAAGGAGTGAATGAAGCGTTTATCACCCTTATTCCAAAAATTACAAATCCCTCTAAAGTTGGAGATTTTAGACCAATTAGCCTTATTTCGAGTGTTTATAAAATTTTGGCAAAAATGCTTGCAAATAGGCTAAAGAAGATTCTCCCCTCGATCATCAGTAACACCCAATCGGCTTTTGTTAAGAACCGTCAAATTCTGGATGGTCCTTTGATAGTTAATGAAGTTATAGATTGGATTAAAGCCAAAAAAAGATCTATGTTGATTTTCAAAACGGATATTGCCAAGGCATACGACACCGTGTCTTGGGAATATCTCAATTCCATAATGAAGCAAAAAGGATTTGGCGATACATGGAGAAGATGGATTCTTGAATGTTTAAAGTCGGGTTCTTCCGCGGTGCTGGTTAATGCTAGCCCTACTGACAATTTCTCTCTATCTCGAGGTCTTTGACAAGGGGACCCGCTGTCTCCGTTCCTTTTTACCCTTGTCATGGAAGGACTTCACATTGCGATCTCAAGAGCTGTGGAGTCGGGGGGCTTTAAGGGTATTGAAGTGGGTGCGAACAAAATTTTTACTAACCCATTTATTTTTTGCAGATGATTTCATTTTTTTTTTGGCGAATGGTCCATAGAAAACGTTCTCAATCTGGTGAGAATTTTACATTGCTTTCACAGAGCAGCCGGCTTAAAAGTCAATATGGAAAAAAGTGCAATCATTGGTCTGGGGCATAATCAAGTTCCGGTGGATTCAGTAGCCGCTATCCTCGGATGTAAGGTGGAGAAACTCCCTTTTAACTTTTTGGGCATGCCCATAGGGATTAATATGGGATTGAGTAGACCGTGGAAGCATATAATTGAGAAATTCAAGAACAAATTGAGCAGGTGGAAAGCTAAAACGCTATCGATAGGGGGAAGATATACCTTGGTTCAAAATGTCCTGGGTAACATGGGTACTTTTCTGTTTTCCCTTTATAAAGTCCCGAAGAATATTTTAAAATTACTGGAAAGATTGAGAAGAGAATTTTTTTGGGGAAGTACCAAAGATGAAAATAAAATATCAAGGGTTAAGTGGTCATATGTGAGGATGGAGAAGGAGAAAGGAGGCATAGGGATCGGTTCACTGGAAATGATTAATAAGGCCTTACTTATCAAATGGTTTTGGCGGTTAAAAAGTGAAAAAAATGCATTTTGGGTTAAAATTATTAAAAGTTTACATGGTGAACATCCAGACATGGAGAATGCAGGAGGAATTATGACTGGAAGTACATGGAAGAACATCATGAAACTTGGCGAAGACCTTAAAGGAAACAACATTGATGTTAAAAAAAATTTCAAGAATGAAGTGTGGGATGGTAAAGACACTTTTTTCTGGAAAGAATGGTGGACCGCAGATAACATGTTAAAAAAAATTCAAAAGGATGTATCAGTTAGATCCATATAAAGACTGCTTAGTGGTAGATAGAGTCGACACAAACGGACATGGATTGGAGAAAAAACATTCGAGAGGGCATATCAAAAGAAGAATGCAAGTCCTTGTTCAAGCTGATTGCAGAAACAAAGATTATTGATAGGTCCGATTCTTGGAAATGCATTGAAGGACCGAACGGAGTATTCTCGGTCAGTTGGTTTAGATCGGTGATGCTCAAAGGACAGAATCAAACTATCGGTACAGATAGATGGTCAAGATGGGTTCCTAACAGAGTTAACATATTCATTTGGAAACTTTATAGAGATAGATTGGCGGTTAAAGAGGTGTTAAAGAAGATGAAAGTGAACGTCTCTACGAATGGATGCGATTTATGTAAGAATGATAGAGAATCTATTACTCACGTTTTTGTGGAATGCTCGGTAGCGGCTGAAGTCTGGCAGAAGATTCACAATTGGTGGGGAAAGCGTTTTGGGTCCAGAGGATCGGTAAAGGAAGTGATCGAAGGTTTTACTGAGTCGGTTAACACTCAAACACACAAGAAGGTGATGGAAACGGTGGGTGTTGCTACTTTACTGAACTTATGGCGGAACAGAAACGAAGGTACTTTCAACAAAAAGGCAAGACCGGTCGATCAGATTTTTGTGCATATCCAAAACGACTCTTTCACTTGGATTGATGCTAGGGCCAAAAACATACTGTTAGATAGAAATTTATGGGCTGATTTACCTAGTCTAGCTTTCTCTACTGTGTAACTGGTTCGGACCTGGGCCTTCCTAGTTCCCTTCTAGGGTGGCTCTTTGTTTATATATGTTATCTTTACTATATATATATATATATATATATATATATATATATATATATATATATATATATATATATATATATATATATATATATATATATATATCGATATATACATATAGGGTCAGGATCTTGTGAGAACTCAAATATTCGTGAGATCTTGAGAACTCTTAAACCAGTTTTTATTTTTCAAAAAAAATAACTTAATCCATTAAGTCGCTTATATTTAAAACCCTTTTTAAAAAAAAATTGAATAAAAAATGTGCATATACGAAATGTGCATATGTGCATTTTTGTGCAAATATGCATATGTGCACATTTGTGCATATGTGCATCTTAAAAAAAAATCAACTTTTTTTTAAGATTTTTTTTGACGAAATGTCTTATATATAAGCGACTTAATGCATTAAGTCACAATTTTGAAAAAAAAAATTATAGTCTAGGAGTTCTCAAGATCTCATGAATATATGAGTTCTCAAAAGAACCTAACTCTATACATATATATATATATATATATATATATATATATATATATATATATATATACATATATATAGGGGTGGGTTCAATGCAGAACCAAATTAAATCACCTAACTGCAGAACCATGTTCATCAATGAACATAAATCCCAAAAACCCCAAAACCAAATATCGTAAAAGATTTTACCCTATAATCGGCATTCTCCAATTCGACCAACATCTTCTCTGCTAGGGTTTAATTGAGGTATGAACTGTTTTTTGTAGTTTATTCGTGCGTAATTTTGGGTTGGTTAAGCGTATGTAATCGTAAAAGGTTTGACCTGTAATCGTATGTTCATACATGAACATATGTTCATTAATGAACATATGTTCATTAATGAACATATGTTCATTAATGAACATATGTTCATGTATGAACGAATTTGGATTTTTCCTGCTTACGTGAAGAAGTAGCAACTTCAAAAGGATGATTTCTATTACTTAACCTCCTTCTATTACTCATAATCGGACCAGTTCCTCCACCTTCTTCTTTCATCTGCGATTTTGGAGATTTACGATCTCGGGTTCTGTGGGGGTCTGTGAGATTAGAATCGAACATTAATGTTGTAAATTGAAGCTGGATTACACTATTAGGAACAGGAATCACGCGGTGGAAGGTGGAGATGAACACGGGTGAAGATGGTGATCGATTGGCACGATGAAATTGTTGATTGGGGTGTCAGTTTTGGGGTTTTTGGGATTTATGTTCATTGATGAACATGGTTCTGCAGTTAGGTGATTTAATTTAGTTCTGCATTGAACCCGTCTATATATATATATATATATATATATATATATATATATATATATATATATATATATATATATATATATATATATATGTATATATATATGTATATATATATATATATATATATGTATATATATATATATATATATATATATATATATATATCTATATATATATATATATCTATATGTATATATATATATATATATATATATATATATATATATATATATATATATATATAAGGTAAAAAAAAATTAATATGAATTTTTTTAAATCCTAACGGTCGAATTTTTGACCGTTTTACCGTTCTCATGCGTCCTCTGTATCACGACCCCTGAACGCAGAGGCCTTAGAACGCGGGGGGGAGGGGGGTTTGTCGCGTCTTCCCTGCTGAGATGGCAGAACGTGGGGGGGGGGGGGGGGGGGGGCGTCCCTCCACACCCCTGAGCCTAAAGGTAGACTTTAGGGTTTTTGTAAGAGATTAGAGAAGGGTAGAGACTTGGCAGCGTATTTAATGCCACCACATGATTCAAATCCTTTTTAAAGTCATTTTTTAAAGTGATGATCCGTGTGAAATATGTTTAGGAGAATACCAACCATCCGATTGTAAAAAGGGATCGATTGACAGCATTACATCCCATATGTATCCGGGTGAAGGTGCACGCTTCTTCCAATTCAATTTTGAGTCAATGCATAACAAGATTGTACAATAGGCATAATAAGTTGTGTATTGTGTATTATAATTTGAACTGTCTTAAAAATTAAGACATTTGTGCATTAAAATGGTTGTAATTTATAAATTTATTATATAATGTTATATATATATATATATATATATATATATATATATATATATATATATATATATATATGTATATATATATATATATATATATATATATATATATATATATATATATATATATATATATATATATATATATATATATATATATATATATATATAGAGTCCGTTTCAAGGAAGAACCATTTTTTTCATAGGAACCTAGGAACCTTTTAACTGAAATATTTTTTTTCAAAAAAAATGACATAATACACCTAGTCGCTTATATTTAAGACTTTTTGTCAAAAAAAAATTGAAAAATAATATGTATACACGAAATGTGCATATATGCACTTTTTTCGCAAATGTGTATATGATCACGTTTCATGCATATGTACACATTTCGTGTATACATGTTTTTTTTTCAATTTTTTTTTACAAAAGGTATTAAATATAAGCGATTAGGTGTATTATGTCATTTTTTTTGAAAAAAAAAAATATCAGTCAAAAGGTTCCTAGGTTCCTAGGAAAAAAATGGTTCCCATTTGATATTTAGTCTATATATATATATATATATATATATATATATATATATATATATATATATATATATATATATATAGAGAGAGAGAGAGAGAGAGTGTGTTAGGATATATTAACAACTATAGTTATTGTGTGGACGTAAGACCCAATCAGAACGTAGAACTAGCCAAGGGTACTTTGGTAAATTAGTTTATAATTTAATTAATTAAATTTAAACTAAAACCTACAATTAAGGTAAATTTACCTATATCTATGGTAAATTGACCTACAATTATGGTAACTGAATTTATTCCCTCCTTATTAGAAATTGACGTTCATTCTTCTCATACACCACGATAACCTTAGTCTGCCACCGCCGGCCACCATACAGCCACCGCCAATCACCATAAACTCGTTCGATTATATTTTCAAATGACCACATCGAGAGTGTGTGATTTGGTAAATCGAGACCTACAATTGGTCTTCTTAGGTTCACGATTTTCAGCAAGCCATGGTGAGACAGAGTGGGATCGAGAGGAAGACGAAATCAAACATTTAGGAAGTGGGGCAGTAGCCATCACTACTGCTGTATCTTTTTGGGCGGAAACTCCGGCTGCAGAAATCAAAGAAAATCCAAAGATGAGAGGCAAAATCCAAAGATGTTTGTAGAAATCAAAGAAAATGACAGGCGATGGTCCAAAGAGGCTCGATGAGGGTATCATGACAAAAAATGGGGCAAAACCATCAACACATTTATTGCGTACACAAATTCTAATTTCAAGGTTTGCATTGATTCATTTCATGACCCAAATTACTGATTTTTTTCCGATTCACGAGGCCATATTCCGGTGGAAAACGGTCCTTATTTTGTTACGGTGTTTGTTCTCCGGTGTTCCGGCAAACGTCTATGGCAAGGACGAGAGATTATGGGTTGCCGATTTGTTGCCGATAATTCATAAAGAGAGGACAAAAGCAACGATTTCTTTGCTAGTACAAAATATGAAAGAATTCTAGAATTTGATGCTTTGTAGCAAATATGTTTACTCATTAACAACCATTTGTTTTTCTGCAGGTTGATTACAACAAAACAAATAACCCAAGAAATCAATCTAATTTGATGCTCTATAGAATTCCCCTGCAACCATTTGGGTTTGAGGTACATTGATATTTTTTTGAATTATATTGCATGTTATGGATTAATATTCTTTGTGTGATATTCTGTCAGAATGCAGTCAATGTTTGTAGAATGGTTGTTAATGAGTATGGAAACTCTTAAAAGTATACAATTATGTTTAGCCATTCTGTCAGAATATAACACATTGTAACAAGTTTATGTGAATTTAAAATAACTCGAAACATGTAGATTTACAGTACGAAACCAGAATGTTTTTTTAATTATGATTGGCCACTGATTTTAATTTGTATTGTATATGAATTTCAGGCGTACGCTGCGATTTTGGAGCATGCATACGACAAGATTTTAACTGAAAAAAAATAACATGGAAGTAGTGTTGCAAGAAGGCCTTGCTAAGCATCCTGATTGCAGGGGAATTCTTTGTGCATTATAATTCTAACATGTGAGAATATCATTCTGATGTTGCAGGAGAATTATTTGTGCATTCAAAACACACGAGAAATCAATAAGAAGCACTAAATTTTGATTTCAAGGTAGTCATTCTGACAGAATGTACTGCATATAGAATGTCATTATGTTTTGTATATTAGATTCTAGTATATTATTCTTGTAATTTTGATGTTACACAATACAATGTCAATCTGATTCTGTATGATTTTGTAATTAATTCTACCAGAATGTTTATCTTACTTTCAAAATATGCAGTAACATTCTTTAAGAATACTAGTCATTCTAATGTATGTTTTTGTATTCTAATACAATTTACACGATTAAGAACTTAGAATAACAACTGGAATTAATAATACAATTTTATTAGAATTGTAACAGATCCAAAGTGTGAATTTACAATTAAAATTGAATTCGAATTTGAAATTAAATTTAAATCCGAAATTTGATACCATAAAAATCTCACATTCCATAACTGAAAAAATATAAAAAGTCCATATTACCCTTTAGAATGATATAATTGGAAAGTTGATATTTTTTTTAATTAAAAAAAATCAATATTATGTTATTAATTACAACCATTGATGATTTTGATTCTATGCAACAGATTTGTCCTTACGTCCACACAATACCTGTGGTTCTTAATATAACCTAGCCTTTTATATATATATATATATATATATATATATATATATATATATATATATATATATATATATACATATCGATGACCCAGTGATGAATCGGTGATTTTATAACAAAAGTTTTATTACTTAAATGGAGTTTAAAATCAATGTAACTCATGAGACATATGTCTTACGTATTGTATATGTTTTAAATGTTATGTATCAGGGTAATAGGAGCTAAGACCATGAAGACTTAGAGAAGGATTAGAAGACCTTTTGTATTGATGTAGTACTTTGTTGCTCCAAACTATGCTCTTGATGTTTTGAAGTCGTAACCCCTATACTTTTGGTTTTGTATACTGTAAAAAAAATGGTTTTTGTTAAACCATATTTTGGGACACTCAAAACTCTGAATGAAAATGATATTAATGTATGGGGTGTTACATTTATGTTGGAAAATAATAAATAATATGTCGTCAATATGGCTGGAAATATTTTATTATATTTTTTAAAATTGCTCTAAAATCTAGGATGTTACAAGTTGGTATCAAAACATAGCTTTAGAGTTTTCTTAGAACATTTATATAAAAGAAAGAAGTTTAATGAACGGTGAATTGAAGACATAGTGTGTACCGCCAGCTGATGCAATTGCGGGAAAATGTTTAAGTGTTTAATGTTGTTGATGCTTTCTAGAATATAGGATGTATCTATGCTAGATTTCCTGGTAGAGATCAAACATTGTTGTACTGTTTATATGTTACTTGCTAATAAGATTGCATTCTAGTGCTGATAGGTTGCTTAGAGAATGCCACTAAGTTGTATGCAGTAGGAACTGAATAGTCCTAGAGCCCTTAAGTTGGCCTTAATGCATGTTCCTTGTTTGGTTGTTGCCTTAGGGTAGATTCTTTTATTCGCAAACCTATTTAGTTTTACACTATATACAACTAGGCGTTAACGAGGCGACTTGTCATCACTGGATGAAGTTTATTAGTTAGAGTAGTAGGGTGGGGATGGGATTCTTAGTATTCTAGGAATGTATTAGCATATGCTTGTGGGGGAATATGTGTTAGAATTCTGAGTGAGAAGAGAATTTGGGACTTCGGGACGGGTCTCGAAATGGACATGGATAGGTGTGGAAGGTAGTAGTAGAGCTCCTACTATCGAAAGCACGGGATCCGCGTTCGAGTCGGGAATTGGTCACGACGATTCCAATAAGCTGAGGGTGTAAGTAAATAGCATAATAGATGTAGGTGCTATTGAAAGGTGGTAATCTTTGTTTATTCTATGTTGAATGGTGATCATGGGGTTTAGTAGGAACAACTAGGGTGCTGGTCTGAGTACCTAGGAGATTCAAGGTCTGATAGCGACAGAGAAGTTGTGGGCAACAAGGGAGGAATCCTAGGTACATTAATGGTATTAGGTATGAGGTGAGGGACATGTTGGAGGAACGAATTGCTACCGTTCCAGTCGTCGGGGGAGGCAGACCCTATTGTTTTCATGCACTGGCTTTATGATGTCAAGGGCGTATTCCTCACTAGCGATTTCCTGGATGGTCGGAGGGTTCATTTCTTCATGCATTTTATGGGGGCGGCGAATGATTTACGGAAAGTTGAGACCACATCTATGATTGCGGGGAAGGTCGAGGCATTGACTTGGGAGGACTTTGTGTCACAGTTCTTAAGGCAGTACATGTCCTAAATTGAGATGGATCGTAGTCCTACATGTTTATGACATTGGAGTTAATGACTAAGACCATGGTTAAGATGACACGAGAGTTCACAGAAAGGGCTCTTCTGTCCTTAGTATGCTTCGGAGGACTTGAAGGTGTTTAGATATACGGGTATGTTACGTACCGATATATGGAGTTCATCAGTGCCACTCCAATTGCTATTCTTGCTGCCATGACTGAGGCAACTATGAGGTGCGAGCTCGAGCTTGAGACCTAGACTTAGAAAGGGAAGGCGACACAGGCTAGGGTACTGGTATCGATGTCGACTAGGAAGCCAACGACTTCTAACTCGTGCTTAGGTCAGAAGGATGGGGGACACCAGTCGAGGGATGACGCGAGTAAGCGAGCGAGCGTATATTTCAAGTGCAACTGATCAGGGCATTACCTTTGTGAGTGCAAGTCACCGATGAGAAATTGGTAGCAGCTTTGTCGGACGGATCATGTTAAAGCTGATTACTGAGCTGGAAGACTGTTGGAAGGGGGAATGCCGAAAGCCATTGTTGTGGCTCCTTTCCGTGCAGCTGATGGATGTACGAGTTAGGCAGAAACTGAGAGGGCGTGAGGGTGAGCTTTCCAGGTTATGGCCAATGAGGTACAAGTAATGCCTTAGGTGATGGCGGGTATCTCTCGAGTCAACTAGGTACCTGCCTTAGTGTTGTGTGATAGTGGGGCTACCAACTCTTTTATTTTTCTTACTTGTGTGATCGACCAAGTCATGTGGGTCGAGAGTCTGGATCACCCAGTGCCTTCGGAGGGAGATATAGATATGGAGGATGACTTATGAATAGTTAGGGATGAGAAGTCAACTTCCTCTATATCTGAATAAGATTCTTTTTTAGTTTCACATGTAATTTCTTAAGTATTTTCAATTTGGGGAATTATTTTTTTAAAAATTGGTACTCCGTTTGGCAACATCTTTGACAAATCATTTGCAGTTAAGTATTTTTCTACTTAGACTACTCCATGATTATACGAAGTGTTAGGAACATCTGACACAGCAACTATAGATTTGATGGGTTTTTAAGCAAACTATAAACTTAAAGCTCTTAAGTTCACATGCACCCTAAAGGATCTATGTTTTCATCATATTGAACCTATAACTATGAACATAATAAGAATCAAAATTTCACAAAGAAAAACATACCTTTTGATCCTTAGATCTCTTGGAAGCTAGCACCACAATTGTAATGCCTCTAATGGCTCACACCCAAGAACTTGGCAAGCAAGAAAGCCAAAGAGAAGAAGGGTAGGAACCCTTAGAATTGTGTGAATGAGGGGGTGGGGAGGGCCTTATGTATAATCCAAAACTGATAAGTCTTATGACAAATAACTATCATAATTAAGCTTCTGATATGATAACCCACTTATCATACAAGCTAGTTGACTTATCATTACCATAAATAAGAAAAACTCCATAATTAAACATATATATATATATATATATATATATATATATATATATATATATATGTATATATATATATATATATATATATATATATATATATATATATATATATATATATATATATATGTGTGTGTGTGTGTGTGTG
This sequence comes from Cichorium intybus, assembly GCA_023525715.1. Lineage (NCBI taxonomy): Eukaryota > Viridiplantae > Streptophyta > Magnoliopsida > Asterales > Asteraceae > Cichorium > Cichorium intybus. The sequence continues at coordinate 102,164,795 of CM042009.1, forward strand.
TGTGTATATATATATATATATATATATATATATATATATATATATATATATATATATATATATATATATATATATATATATATATATATCAACATATATATTTCATCCAACTCTTGAATAATTTATAATTCAACCCCTGCATATTTAATTAATCCAATTAATCCCAAAATTAATTTGTGATTAATCTTTAATTAAATATCATAATTTCTAATTAATATATTAATATCATAATATATTAACAAATTAAATATTCCTTTTTCTGATTAATATATTATCTCCATAATATATCAATCTTTCTCTCTATATGCAATCTTGACCTCTACCTGGTTATGAGGGCAACCCAAAAGGAATGTGCTGCCATCAATTCAAACACATGCATCAATTATAGTTATGGCTTAGATACCTTAACCTAATAGTCTCCCACTTGGATAAGTCTATAACTATAATACAATATGGCTTCCGAATTGATTAGCAAATTGTAGCTTCCAAAAGCTGCTTCCGAACTCTGACCCAGTCAGCTATGTGTCCTAAGATAAGTGATCATATGATCCTTCGTTCTTCAAGATATCATTCAGACTTGAGACATGGATTAGAATCAATCTCAGTCCGATACTATGTTTCCCGGTTTCATGATTTCTAATGACATAGGACTTCTAATTAAACACATCAATTAGTCTTGGCTGGCCAGCACAAAGTCAACACCAAATCACCGAAGGGCCCACAGATATCGCTTTTCCCGTTAGGGCAAAAGGAACGAATAAACTTCGACTCATATGCTTCTGTCATTTACTCATCAAATTGCGCACAAAAATACGTTTTATAACATCGAATTACCGATGCGTTTACGCATTATCAATGCACAATCGACTTGTAAATTTCAACTCATATGTCTCAGTTTCAAGACCATAAGATGTTATCCACTCAGTACTACTTTTTATCTAATCCATGAAGTAATTCTCTGAGCACGGGTTGATCCAATACTCAAATCTCCATTCATGAGTACTCATGAATGTTGCAACAATACCATTGCTATGTCTAACTCCTTAGACGGTCTACAATCCAATTCATGACAGTCTTGGTTCACTACTTACTTCCGAAAGTATGAACGACTGCGGATGTTTTGAATAATCGAATTTTTCAGGAAGTAAAACATGCAAACTTGAAACACTAATATGATAGGTAGCTACTCTTGCTAATTGCCAAGTCTCCACGAGGCAATCACCATATCAGATTATTTATATATTGTTATATGTTTCTTGATTTATATTAAACTTTCAATTTAGATATTTATATGTTTTTTAATAACTAAAATGACCTTCACTCTTTCTATGTATCCAGAATGTCTTACATTGATACACATCATTGCAGACAATCTGATCGGACACCATTCTGACGATTTCTCAATGTGTCATCTTGGTTTTTCCTCTCCTGACACCATTTCTGAAATGTCGTTGTGTACTGTGACTTTTCATGGTTCTAGGGATCTTAAGTCCATGTGACTTTACTCGGTGTCAAGAAGATTTTCAAGGCGATAATGATGTGACAGCGAACCACACGCGCTCCATCAATATCCTAACAAAACTCTTCAACCATGAAGTCTCTTAGTGTTATATATTGATGTCAATAATTAGAGATTTGAAACTCATTTCAAATTATTATTACATTCCTCCAATTATCTCACAATGATTTTTCATGTGTGTTTAACTGTCCTTTTCAGTATCGTCAGCCAGGTTGTGTCTTGAATCCAACTTGCTATGGTCTAAGCATTAAGTTATCAGGATTATTTCATGACAGATATGATCGATTCAATTTATGGCAGCTCATTGAATCCGATTTTAGTTCTATTCTGAATTCTTTCAGAATCTAAGGATTACTCGCTATCCTTGTGTCATCCTTTTAAGAAAACTCATTTCTTTAGTCATGCATATTGAATCTTATCAAGATCATACTTGTACTGGCAGACTCATTACTGAGGACTTAATCTATCTCATAGATACTGGTAACCACTTGAGTACATTGTATCTCCTTTAGATTTTTCATAGTGAATCGTCTCTTATGTCAAGTCATTACACTTTGTAATGATAAGAGATGTTTCCTAGAAACAATATGTAACGGACATACATTGAAAGGCAGATTGTGATGATGCTCCTACTAGCTTTGACATAGTTTTGGAACTCTTTCAGACTATTCACAAAATCCAAACCTTTTGGCATATTTTGAGAATTCAAAGTTGAAACTTCTGACATAATCATGGGACTCATTCGGGCTAATAACAAAATCCAAACTCTTGGCATATTTTGAGAATCCAAAGACCCTTCCGTGCAAGGTGCCCGTTATATGAATTTACAGGACTATGTACCTTCTTATCGGCATGTTCTGAACCCTTTTGGTTGTGTGTTACACACAACCCTTCTGGTTTTCCATTCAAGGAAAGCGGTTTAGATCATCCGATCCTGCTATGACTCACAGAGTGTAGTTATAGCAAACAATATCCTTTCAGATTTGTTTTGGTTCCTTGAGGGCGTTTCTCTCCAAGTCTATTACATGACTTCGATCATCGCATTGCTCAACCATTATTTCTAAGAATGCAGGTACATTTCTTTCTATGTTTCCTTCCTTTTACGATTCAATTACTCCCACTGGCTCTTAGCCAGGTGTAAAATCAGTCAAATCGTCACATAGATGGTGTCTCGCTCTTAGCTTCTCATATTTGGTAGTAATCGGGCTCACCAATGCTTCCAAGTAACATGATTGCTAATATGTACCAATCTTAGTGTTTTACCACTAATTGGTATGTCACACAGATCATAACACCTTATGATGGTGACTAATACTACTGGTCTGCGAAGAGAAAGGTATGTCAGATTTAACAGGAATCTGATTCCTGGTCAAGTTCTAGTGATGACTATAGGTTCCTTCACTTTGGCTAATCCTTGAACCCCTTCAGGATTATTCTAGCTCCCACTGTTCCCTTAGAATGTGAGTTCTTTCTAAAAGGACTCCACATTCACAGGTGCAGGAGGGATGGCCAATGTAATGACATTACTGAACAGGTTCAGAATAGTTATGTGGTTCAGATGAACACTACATGACCCTGGACCCTTTCTGTGTATAAGTAGGGATGATCCCTGCATTGCACATCTGATGGTATTCGCGCAACCTACTTAGTCTAAGTTGTGGTTGGAATATGGTTTTACGGACTGACTGATTGAATGTCTAATTTGCGAAAACTTATTGGAAGTATATCTAATACATCGAGCATCAAAACTGTTTTGATGATGCTCGGTTTCTGTTCCCTAAGACACATTATAATCATTAATGTTCTTGGAAGAAGAAGAACTTGTGAAACATTTTCTCAGTTTCATTTTACTCAGGTTTTGTTGATCTTATACTTCTTTTGAAGTCCTTGAACATTTCAAGGTTTCAAAAACATGCATATACCGATAAGGGAAGTCATATTTGTCATACCAATCGGCAAATATTATGAAGTATAATTTATCGTGTTTCATTTGCAGATTTGAGCAATTTACATTTACTAATGTTCCCGTTGCTCACGATCTCAATCTCTTTTACATTCTTATGTAAATTCATGACTTTGTTAATAGTTCAAGATATGAATTCATCACTTGACTCTAAGCCAATTGATTTCAAGATCCTATCCATTGGATTCTTGGGTGATTCATTTCTTGCAAGCATCCATTTTATTAAGAACTCACTTCATCATCTGACTCTAAGTCAAATGATTCCAAAGTCCTGTCCATTGGACCTTTGGTTGAAGTAATTCTTATAAAATTTACTTTAACAATCATACAAACACAATCATAAATCCAACACACTTTGGATGCATCAACATTCAAATTTTTTAATCAATATATTCACACAACATTTCAAGGATAATTATAATCAATCATGCTTTAACGGAAAATAACTTTTATTAAATCAAAAATATCCTCAAACAATGTACTGTGTAAAAAACAATATCATACTATCTACTGACTAATAACAATATCAAAATATCTAACTAAACTCCAAAAATTACACGAGCCCGAGATCTAATCTAAACATGCTCCCATCCATCAATGTGCTGCGTCCTACTGAGACCCTGCATACAAAGAAAATGTGACAATCACATCTTGTATCAAGGAATTAAGGATTAGGAATTTTGATGATACGAGTATGGAGAGAGTTTGTTTTAAGTGTTTAGTGATCTAGTAACAATTGGGCAGAAATGGACTGTTTTCAGTCCATTTTTGCCCAATTGTTACTAGATCACTAAACACTTAAAACAAACTCTCTCCATACTCGTATCATTTGTGGTATTAGAGCGCAGTTCAGATGGATTGGGAAGACCCTGATTTCCTTCATAAAATCCGTGAAGCATTAAGAAACTTACCAGAAGGTGCAAATCGAAGGCAGCCCAGACATGAATTGCAAGGTGTGGATGAATTCAAAGTGACGGAATTGCCTGAATTTGGTGGTGGAACCGATCCAGAAAAAAAAATTGGATTGGGAAAGGAAGATTGAACGTATGTTTGAGTTCAAAGAAGTGGAAGATGACAATCGGTGCAAGTATGCAATTCTGAAATTGAGTGGAGGCGCTTCAATTTGGTTTGAAGGGCAGAAAGCCAAGAGAACCTGTGAATGAAAAGACAAAATCACTTCTTGGGAGTCTTTGAAACGAAAACTCCGGAAGAGGTATGTTCCAACAAACTATAGGATCACCACCTATAGGAGGATTGGTGATTTGAAGCAAGGGAAGATGAGTGTGGTGGAGTACATTGATGGGTGATATTGAGGAAATAGAAGAGCAAAAGATGGCATGTTTTCTACGTGGTCTGAATTACAATGGTTGCAAACATGGTAGAACTCTACCCCTATGCTGATTTTGAGACACTTTGTAGTCTTTGTATGAAATTGGAAGCCCAAGTGAAGACAAAGTATGGAGGAGGTTCAAGCTCTAACTTGGAATCTGCCAAGTCGAAATCTTGGTCCAAGCCTGAATCTAGCATGAAGTCAGCCACAACATCTAGTCCCGTTAGTGCTAGTAGTTCCACAGCAGCCCCAAAGTTGAATAGTGCAAACAAGGAGACCAGTTTGTCCAAGGTTCGTTGTTTCAAATGTCAAGGGTTTGGGCATTATCAAAATGCTTGTCCAAACAAGAGGGTGGTGACATTAAGGGAAGCGGTTGAGATCCGTGATGAATTGTTGGAGGAAGAATAGAGATTGGGTGGCATTTTCAACGATGAACATGAAGAAAAAGAAGAGGAGGAGGGGAAGTATGAGGCCCCGGTGTATGATACAGCCTTAGTACTTAGAACTTTACAAATACAGGTTGTACAAGCTGATGTTGATCAACATGACCAATTGTTCCACACCAAATGTTTGGTTAAGGACAAGTGGTGTAGTTTGATTATTGATGGTGGAAGTTGTACCAATGTTGCTTCTAGTGATATGGTTACAAAGTGGCGCTTAATCACTACAGCCCATCCTAAGCCATATGCACTCCATTGAATGGATGATGGAAATAAGGTGAAAGTGACAAAACAGGTTAGAGTTGGTTTGGCCATGGGATCTTATGAAGATGAAATTTTGTGTGATGTTATTGCCATGGATGCTTGTCATGTGTTGTTGGGACGTCCTTGGCAGCTTGATAGAGATGTGATGCATAGAGGAAGAAGCAATGAATATGAGTTGAGGCACAATGGTAAAAAAATTGTGTTAAAATCCATGTCTTCTACACAAGTGACATCAATGAGCAGAAAACAAGTCAAGAAGCCAAATTTCACCATGTTGGCGAGTGCAAGGGAGGTGGAGCATATTATTGACCAAGGGGATGTGGTTTATGTGCTTGTGGTTAAAGAAGATCTAAAGGTGGGGCAGATTGTGCAAAAAAAGGCCCAATTGCTAATTTGCTCATGGAGTATCAAGATGTGTTCCCAACTGAATTACCACCAGGTTTGCCTCCAACACGTGGTATTGAACATCAAATAGACCTTATTCTAGGTCCATCTTTGCCTAATACGGCTGCTTATCGTTGCAATCCATAGGAAACAAAGGAATTGCAAAAACAAATTGGCGAACTCATGAAAATGGGTTATGTGTGTGAAAGCTTAAGTTCTTGTGCTTTTCCTGTTTTGTTGGTGCCAAAAAAAGATGGTTCTTGGAGGATGTGTCTATAGTAGATCCGTAAACAATATAACCATCAAGTATAGATATCCCATTCCAAGACTTGATGATATGTTGGATGAATTGCATGGATCTGTTGTGTTCTCAAAAATTGATTTGAGAAGTGATTATCACCAGATTCGTTTGCGTGAGGGTGATGAATGGAAGACAGTCTTTAAACCCAAGCATAGGCTGTATGAATGGACCGTGATGCCATTTGGCCTTACTAATGCACCAATTACTTTCATGAGACTAATGAATGAAGTGCTTAAATCTTTTTTGGGCAGGTTTGTTGTTGTCTACCTTGATGACATTTTGGTGTATAGCAAAAGCAGGGAGGAGCATTTGGTACACTTGAAACAGGTGTTTGAAACTCTTAGAGCTCAAAAGCTCTATGGAAAACAAGAGAAGTGTTCATTCTTGGTGGAGGAAGTGAAATTCTTAGGATATGTGGTTTCCAAATATGGTGTGTTCGTGGATCAGTCCAAGATTGAAGCAATCAAGTCCTGGCCTAGTCCTAAAAACATAAGTGAAGTGCGCTCGTTTCATGGCTTGGCCTCACTCTATAGGCGTTTTATTCGTGATTTCAGCACTCTTACTAGTCCCATTACTAATTGTTTGAAGAAAGGTGCTTTTATATGGGGAGAAGATGCTCAAAAGGCATTTAAAAAAATCAAGGAGTGTTTGTGTGCTGCTCCTATATTGGCCTTACCAGATTTCTCTCAACCTTTTGAGGTTGAATGTGATGCAAGTGGTGTAGGTATTGGTGCTGTTTTGATTCAAGCCAAACGTCCTATAGCTTATTTTTCTAAAACGTTGGGAGGTGCTCGGTTGAATTATTGTACTATGATAAGCAGTTTTATGCTATTGTTCGTGCATTGGATCATTGGAGTCATTATTTGCGTGCAAATCATTTCATTTTGCATTCAGATCATGAATCCTTAAAATACATTAATGGACAGCAGAAGTTGAGCACAAAGCATGCCAAATGGGTGGAGTTTTTACAATCCTTTCACTTTTCAGCAACGTATAAGGATGGTAAAAGCAATGTGGTGGCTGATGCACTTTCAAGGCGTTACACTTTGCTTGCTACTTTGGATGTTCGTTTCTTGGGATTTGAGACTTTAAAAGACTACTGTGAAACTAATGTTGATTTTGGGGAGGTGTTTGGAAAATGTGCAGGTGGTCCCCATGGTGAATTTGTGGTGCAAGATGGATTCCTCTTTAAAGGCAATAACCTTTGTAATCCAAAACACGCAATTTGTGAGTTACTAGTTCGTGAGGCTCATGGTGGAGGATTAGCTGGCCATTTTGGTGTGGCTAAGACATTGGAGGTGTTAAAAGAACATATCTTTTGGCCTAAAATGTTGGGGGATGTAACCAACATTGTGGGTAAGTGCGTGACATGTCATATGGCTAAGAGTTCTTTCAAGCCTGGTTTGTATACTCCTTCACCCGTGCCTGTTCATCCATGTGAAGATGTGTCTATGGACTTCATAGTTGCTTTTCCTCGTACTCAAAGGGGTAAGGATGCTATCATGGTGGTGGTGGACAGATTCTCAAAGATGGCTCATTTTGTTGCATGCCACAAGACGGATGATGCTAGCAACGTGGCTGATTTATACTACAATGAAATCGTTCGTTTGCATGGCATACCAAAGACCATTGTTTCTGATCGGGATTCCAAGTTCTTGAGCTATTTTTGGAATACATTATGGAGAAATGTAGGCACCAAGTTGCTGTTTAGCACATCACATCATCCTCAAAAGGATGGTCAAACTAAAGTTACAAACAGGACTTTGGGTACATTGTTGAAGGGTTGGTTAGCAAGACTCAAAAGGATTGGGATGTCAAACTTGCACATGCGGAATTTTCTTATAATCATTCTCCTACTCATGCTACTGGTCATTCTCCTTTTGAAGTTGTTTAGGGGTGAATACTTACATGCCTTTGGACCTGATTCCATTGTCAAAGGAGAAGTTGGTTCATAAAGATGCCAATGATAAGCTCAAGTCCATGATGAAGTTGCATCAACAAGTTTGTGACAAGATTGAAGCTGTTAATGCAACTTACAAGCAAAAGTCCAACAAGAATATGAAGACACGTGTATTTAATGAAGGTGATCTTGTTTGGGTGCACATGAGGAAAGAACGTTTTCCTAGAAAAAGAAAGAACAAGTTGATGCCAAGAGCAGAAGGTCCTTACAAGATCATTGCACGTGTGAATGATAATGCATACAAGGTGGAGTTTCCAGGCGATTATCGGGTACACGCTACTTTTAATGTGGGAGATCTTTCACCTTACCTTGATGATGATGGCCTTGCTGAATTGAGGTCAATTCCTATCAAAGGGGGAGGGGATGATGCCTGCATGGATTATTCGAGCTCTTCAAATGATGATAATTTGTTGCTGACTTGGAAGACGGGTGACGTGGTTGGTGGCATGGCCAAATTTGTGTGTATGGTGACATGGCAGCAGAATTGATGCTGCATGGAGCTGTTATGAAAGCATCTATTTCCATTCAATAAGTCAATTAATGACATTAGTGTAACGGTTCCCTTTATTGCTCTTTATTGCTATTTATTTACCTTTATTGTTGTTTTGTAACCGCCATTTAGTTCTTACGGCCTTATAAAACGTTTTTGTAATAGGAATAATCATATCATTGATGTTTTAATCAAAAGAACATTTTGTTCATTCTCCGAATTGCCGTGCACGATTCAAACCTTGTCAAGTTTAGGACGTGATTCTAATATTGATACGAACTCAAATCAATAGGTCTTGGTTTGTTTTCACTGATTATTAGGTTATAGGTGTAGCCTGATTTTCACACTATCATTGGTACTTGTTTGTTTGTTTATTTCTCTTGCAAAAACACCAAAAATAGTCCATTTCTGCCCAATTGTTACTAGATCACTAAACACTTAAAACAAAAACTCTTCATACTCGTATCATTTGAGTTTTTAGATATACCTGAGTTCCCAAACTGTTTGGCTTTGGAGCGTCTTCCAATTATCCTGTGACTATATCCCATCCTGTGGATTCCTAGCTTGAGACATCCCAGGACCCGTCTGTATGGATTCCTGATGTGCTTCATAGCTGGACTCAATCCTGAACTATGCATCTTCATGAATGACTCATACAGAGTCAACATTGAATGCATTTCCATGAAGGTCTTGTGTAGGTCCTTTTCCTTGTATATTTGTACAAACGGTTCATACTCCTCAGTCAGAGATGCGAGCAAGCCATTGACGCTCGCTTCCTGACTGAGAGGGTGACCAAGCTTGTACAGCTCTTCTAAGTATCCCTCAATCTTGAGAAAGTGTGAACAAACACTGTGTCCCATTCTCAGCCTGGCCTCACCAAGTTTTCCGTAGATCCTATGTTTTTCCTGAATGACTGGTTCTTGGAACTTTTCCTCAACCGTTTGTATTAACTCACATGGCCCCAGGAATTCAAATTCCCTGCGGATGGCGAGGTCAATGGTCAATAGCATAAGGAGACGAACCTCTTCGTTCTCATCAATCAGGAAGTCATGGTGGTCAATCAACTACTTAATTTCTAATTAATATATTAATCTCATAATATATTAACAAATTAAAAATTGCTTTTTCTGATTAATATATTATCTCCATAATATATCAATATTTCTCTCTATATGCAATCTTGTCCTCTACCAAGTTATGAGGACTACCCAAAAGGACTGTGCTGCTGTAAGTCCCGAATTTGATCCAAAACGATATCAATCACACTAAGTTCAATTGGTGCAGAAATCCAATTGAACCTCAATAAGGAAATATGAATCAGATCAAATAAATACAAATCCAATGATCAAATGCACTCGTTTATATTGATTGGAAACGACTAGTACAATGATCAAAACACACACTTGTAACTCGACACCACTAGCTCCATCCTCACTCACGAATTCGTCCAACCCTTAAACACGCCAACTACACTCCTATTTATATTAACTACGCAAAGTTAGCCCATTACATGTAAAGCCCAAAAGTACAACTAGCCCAAAAAAGCCCAAAACATCTAAAGACCAAATATGAAAGCATAAACCACCAAAATAGGGCCCAACAATCTCCCCCTTGGTTTATTGCTTTCTTATATTTTAGAGATTAAGGTCTAGAAGATGCATATCAGCTCTTGCCAGAGATCCAGCCCAATAACCCTTTTCAGCAATCCTGATGGCAGTTCCAGTGAAGGGTTTTGCTGCATCTTCGAACAGTGAGTTTTCACACAAGATCTGCGTACTGGCAAGCTTCTTAATATCATGTTCACCGAACATTAGCAAATCTTTAGGATCAACCAGACGAATCTGATTGTCCTTCAGCTTGACCACAGCAGTGTGAGATGTGGGATCAAATGCCCAAAACTCCATGTTGTGGAGAGAACCATCTGGGAGTGGATCAGCAATGGGAAGAGCCTTGAGTTTGTCAGTGGCAGGCTAGAAAACATTCTTCAACCGCTTGCCTGTATACCCATCTCTAACACCTTTGACATGCTTGGTGAAGGATTTGGCTGTTGTCATACTCCTGAAATCATTCGTCGCCTGCTCTTCCAAAAATCTCTTGAACTTCCATGCTTCGGGTGCTTTGGTTGGATTGTAGAAAGGAGCATTGGACAGCTCTGTCAGATCTACTCTTGTCCAAGATGTGAACTTGTTGGCTTATCATAATATTCAACTCGATCAGATTTTCTTTTCACCCACCACAATCTTTTCTGACTATCCTATCCCCACACTTTGATCCCTGAATGATCTCCATATTTGTCAGAGAATCGTTCCTGCACATCAGCAATAAACACTGTCGGTGCATCCATTGAAAGCGCGTGTTGATCTGTGTTTGCTCTTACAAGTGCATCACCTTTCTTGGCCTTCTGGAGGTTTCTCTGTCTTTGAACTTTTCTCCTCTCCTCAGCAGTATGAGGACCAGAGGACATGTAATCATCAATGTTTACACTGGAGCCGGGAGTAAATAGTTTAGAACCAGAAGTAGTAGCAGCCATGTTCTCTTCAGCATCATGAGCAAAGAAGCCATCCCCAAATTGTTGAGTCAAACGTTGCTTCAAACCAAAGAATAAGGCTGAAACTCCTCCCAGGTTTGCCTCAAGCTGAAAAATCTTTTTATCTGTAGCATCGTTTTCTTTCTGAAGCTCTCTGATTCTAACATCTAGATTGCCAATCAATAGGTCTTTCTCTGTAGAGTTCTGTTCCAGCTTAAAGACACGGTTTTGTAGAGAAACCACATCTACAAATTCATACTCGAGCAATTTGTTCTTGCACTTGGATGTGTCAACTGGAGGTGGGTTGGAAAAACTTCCACCGGTTTGAAATTCAGTAGTAGTTACCACTTCTTCTACAACGGGCCTTTCACATTCCCGAATTGGGCTTTAATTGTCGAAATCCATTGGATTGGAGTCAAACATAGGACTATGGATTTCTGGAATAACTGGGATTAGGTTTTGTTGGATAATAGGGCTTGGATTTTCTTGAACAGAGTGGCTCTATTCAGTTTCTGTTGGTGTAGGAATGATGATAGGTGTGGGTGTTAGAGTAGGAGTATCCTTGGATGTCTCAGGGCAGTAGACTCCCAGTCGTGGATCTAGCTTTCTTCTTTTTCTTTGAATAAGGGTGGGGACAGGATCTTCAGGTTCACTATCAATGGGCTCAGCAGTAGCAGCATCAACTTGTTGAGGAGGAATCAACATAGTTGGCTGAGGATTTTCTGTTTCTGTCTTAGCTTCATCGGCCAAATGGCCAACCACACTCTCCATAAGGTCATCGAGCTCTTTCTCAGTAAGCTCACGCTCTTCTTCTTCTTCTTGACTTTCTTCAGCTTTCTCATCATCATCATCAAGGTTTATGATCTCTTCATATACGAACACAAGCTTAGCTTTAACTCTTTCAATTTCAACATCTGGTACAGCAGATGCTTCTCGAGTCTCTTCCTTGTCTGCAAATCTACCAAATTTTACCAGTTCCCTCATGTAATACCGTAATATTAAATAGTAGTGAGATTGCGTTAATCTTAGTGTAAATAAGGTTAAATAAGTTTATTTATGGGTTAAGAGGGTTAGAAACTTATTTGGGAGAAGTTTAAGCTTAAAAAGTGAAATTCCAGACTTGCACGGGTCGTGTAGATTCTACACGGGTCGTGTAGAATCATGCAGTAAGCTAAAAGTTGAGTCCCAGACTTGCACGGGTCGTGCAGATTCTACATGGGGTCGTGTAGAATCCGACAGTAACTCTATAATTGAAGTAGTGGATCTACACGGGTCGTGTAGATTTCCACACGGGTCGTGTGTAGCTGCAGGTCATATTTAAAGTGGATTTTTCATTCATTTTGGGATAAAACCCATTTCCTCCAAAACCCTTTTTAACCCTAGAAACTTAATTCCAACCCTCCAAAGTCAAGATTAGATCTTATCTTTCACGAATTGAAGCTAGGGATTTACACTTTGAGCTTGAAAGGTAATTCTCCCCGATCTTTACTTCATTTTAACGGTTGGATTGCTCACTTTGAGATAATTCCAAGTGGTTTTGATGAACCACCTGCAACTAGAATGAATTAGAGTGAGTTTACTTAGATTAGTGTGTGTAATGGAGTTCTAATTCGAGACCCAAGCTACTGAAGTGTTTGTATTGTATTCCTAGGGTTATATGAGTTAATTTGGTGAAATTAGAAGTTACAACTAGGATAGTATTGCTATCTTTTGATTGTAACCCTCTCTTATGATTCAAATTCTTGATTGTTAACGATATTGAGTATGATTAAGATTGTTGAATATTGAGTTTTGACCCGAGATATTGTGATACAGCTAAGGCTAGACCGGAGCACGATACACGCGGTTCAGGAATTCCACAGAGTAACCCGACAACAGGTGAGTAGTTATTTATTAGATGATTATGCATTATTATGATGTTGTTTACAGACAAGAAGTAGACTATGTTTTGATTTGGTTAAGTATAGCCAAATTTTGAGAATATGGAATAAAGAATTATAGTGTGTATATCACATTCGGGACTGAGATAGTCCGTTGAGCTTGATTAAAACAAGATGATGGATGATACAAACCAATTAAACTTAAATTACTCACTAAGCTTTCATAGCTCATAAATTGTTTGTTATTGTTGTTTGTGTTAGGTTTTTGTAGTAGCGATTGGGGGAAGCGTGTCTTAGAAGGATAACTGGACTTAGACTTGGACTTGGACTTGGACTTAGTTTGTTGTTTTGAAATATGTAATTTGACCCGTTTTTTGAATGATAGTTGTAATTACTAATGTAAATAGTTTAGGACTTAAACTATGTTTTTGTTAATAACTTGGTATTACTCGTTTCTTAATTTGAATTACACCTTTTAATGTTGTTCTAATGTGAGAAGATTAAGGTGTAATTCATTTTTGAGAAACCGGGTGTTACAAGTTGGTGTCAGAGCTGTGGTTTAAGGGAATTAAACCTTGAGATGGGTTTAGACTTAAACCAATGAGATGAAGAAGTCCCAAAGAGTCCCGAGTAGCTATCCTCCGCGGTGTACTAAAATGAGTTGATTATACACCATATTGAGTATTATGGTGATATACAAATTGACTTGATTATAAACCATATTGAGTATTATGGTGATATACAAATTGAGTTGATTATACACCATATTGAGTATTATGGTGGCAATTACTGAATGAGTTGATTTTCTTTTCAGTTGAAATGAGCGCTGGAAAAGAAAAAGAGCGAGGTGGTCCACCAATAGATAAATTGAGATTACGAGATTCGGGTAAAGAGCGTCAACCCGAGGGAGAGCAACCTCTCGAGATACAGAGTAATATGCAGGCGATGATCGCAGCTGAGGTAGCAAAAGCGAACAAGGATATGTTGCCAACTTATTTGAAGCCTCAAGCGGAGGCTACAACTGGAGGTACTTCGGGACCAACCCCGGTTCAACCTGAGCAAAGAAAGGATCGTGGAGAGATCTTTATCGAGAAAACGAGAAGGTGCACTTACGATGTTTTTCAAAAGTGCAAACCATACGATTTTGTTTAGTCATTAATAAGATTGAGTCAAAGATGCGAACCTGATTTGTCTCCTGATTTTGTGCCATTAGATTAGCGTATCAGTTATGGAATGGGCCTGTCCTTCCATACTTAGTCTTATATATATAGCATGCACGTACCCTCATTAGGGTTAACTTTTGTAATCGTTTTACGGCACTCATACAGAATAGTTCTCATTGAATTGTTCTTGAGTTGCAAATTCAATCATTCGACATCAGTTCTACATAACGTGTGTTCTTGTTTCTTGTTTATCATTCTTACTCCGCATTGTTTGAATCCAGATCCACTCTTTTGTTTCAACAATTGGTATCAGAGCGGGAGATAGTGTTATTCACAGATCTACCTCTGATTATCTTCATCGTTTTGATCGATTTAGGATATCAGACCTTGATTTTTTCGTTAGAACCTTCTCTTGATTTATTATTACACTTCTGATTCAAACCATAAGCAAGATCACATGGCTTTTGACGATTCACACACTCAATCTTTCAATCTATCAAGCAGTATTGGATCCACCACCAGGACCCCAATTCTCTTTACTCAAGAATATGAGGTCTGGGCGTTGCACTTTGAAGATTATGTTCTTGGGATAGAAGAACATGGAGCAACAATATGGCAAGCCATCACTGAAGAAACCTACGCTCATACAACCACAAGGAGGGTTATTAAAACCTTAAAAGAATACAACAATCTTCTTGTCACTCACACAGATATCCCACAAGACGAAAAGGATAAACTGATGTGCAATATCAAGGCATTCAGAATTATTCGATTTGCTCTTCAAGCAGACACTCTTCTTCTGGTAAGCTCTTGTGAAATAGCGAAAGAGATTTGGGATAGGCTTAAGGAATTGTACTCTGGAGATGCTTATCTAGAGCATTCAATTCAAACCACTCTTCTTTCCGATTTCGGATCCTTTGCACAAGGTTCAGAAGAAACTCTGACCCAAACATTTAATCGCTACAATCATCTTCTCAGTCGTTTGCTGAAATACAGAATTGTTCGAACTGTGATTGAGCAAAAAGTCACCTTTTTGGATGGTCTTCGTTCCGAATGGAAGTCTATTGTCTCAACTATCAAGGCACATGAGTAGTTCAAAAATTACACTCTGGCTAAAGTGGTGGGAATTCTTAAGTCCCATGAAAAAGAAATCACTTCAGAAGCTAAAGCGACTGCTAGTCTGGGTTCACTTGCTTTAGTCGCAGCAGGAAAGAAGACTGCCGAAGTCGATTCCGCATCTGATTTTTCCGATGATGATCTAACAAGGGAAGATAAAGCCTTAATGGTCTCAAATCCCAAAAGGTTCTTCAAGAAAAACTTTTCAAAGTTCAAAAGCAGAAGTCGACTGGGAGGCTTAAATTCTGAGAAGACATCGAAGGATAATCAGAAAAAGAAAAATGAAAAGGAAAAGAAGCTTGTTGGTGATTCTGGCTACGACTGTCATTACTATAAAGGCAAAAATCACTTTGTAAAAGACTGCTTGCTCCAAAAGCAGACTGAGAAGAAGGAGCAGGTCAAGGACGAAGCATACTACGCAAAGAAGATTGCGGAATTGAAAAAGAATGAATACTTCGACTGCCAAAGCAGCCTTTGTGGTGAAGGAAGAAAGAGAGTTTGGTGCCGTTGAGGTCTGGTCAACAGATTCTGAAGATGAAGAAGTGAGAAACCCGACGCATGGTCGATGTTTAATGGTGAAGGCTGACCATTCCGAAAGCAGGGGGTACTCTACAGATGGGTGCCAAACTACAGCAAGCTGTTTCGCTGCCAAGCCTGTTTCAGAACAGGTAGAAGAATGTGAAACTGTGGTCAACAAGGTATGCTCTATCCTAAAATCTTTAAATATCTGCTCTTCTAGTTATGATAATGAATTAGATGATCTTAGATTCACTGTTTCTAGTTTGAGTGATAGCTTAAAAAGAACACGTCTAAGTAACTCTAACTTAAATGATCAATTGAGCAGGGTATCGAATAAGAATGAGGAAAGGCGAATGAGAATCGAGGCGTTGGATAGTGAGTTAGTTAGAGCAAAAGATGATATTATTTATGTCAAAAGAGATAATTTGGTTCTTGTTAAACAGAGGAACATTTTTTGTATTACTCAATTGCACCTTGATTGTGATATAGGCAAGGGTTTACACAAAATGATTTTGCCCTTTCTTGAATTGAAAGAGGACGAAATTGATGCTGAATGCTACAGGTGTGAAACCATTGTTTCATCTGACGATGTTTCGGAAGCCTATCGAATTGGACTTGACAAAATTGAAAGTTACATTCAGTCTAAAGAACATAAAAACATGGTTAAAGAATATTTCTCTGAAAACGATCATGAGGAAATTAAAACAGCAACCTTAAAGAACTTTCACTCATTATGCTCTAAATTAAATTCCGATAATACTCCCATTAATGAGAATATTTTTGATTTTGATGAAAGTGAAATGAGTGAGATATCTGTTGAGGATGAGATTGACTGTTCGAAATTCATAAACAATTCTACTGAATCTAAGAAAAATCTCATTTCCGAAAATTCAGTAGCTTTCGCAAGAATTGTTAAAAATAATGGATCGTAAGCTTTAAACGAACAAGCCACTGTTTTTCCAAAAATTCAGACAGTTCCAAATCTAGTTTTTGTTAAACCAGGTCTGAATTCTAAGGATGTAATTAAACTTAAAGTCCTGGTTGATAACGATAATTCTGATGTTTGTGATGCTTTCTTTTGGTCGGAATCAATTGACAACTCAGATGAGACCAAAGGTCTTTCCGAATTGACTTCTTGGAAGTCTCGTGGTAAATATATCTCTAGATTGTTGAATTGCGAAAATTCAATTTCGCAACATGACTCATGGGGCACAAAGAATTTTCCAAACTCAAAATCGAGCAATCCCAAGATTGTTTCTAACGGTTGTTCAACATCTCGCATTCATAAGTCTCCTGAAGAGCTAATAGCCAAAAGGAAACAAATGAATGTAAGGTACAAAAAGAATATAAAAGAAAGAAAACAATTTTGGAGAAACAAAAACGATTTAAACCTATCCAAGAAAGTCAATTCTATTCCGATTCAAAAATCTAAGCAAAATCCGATACCAAAACCAACTTCTTTAACTTCCTTAAAGACAAAGAATCCCACTCATATCATCAGAACAATTGATTTAAAAGGGAAAGCCAAGCTTTATCCTGAACCTGAAAGCAGGCAAATTCTCAAAAGCAACAAGTCTCACCAAGTTGTTTCACCAATGCTAAAACCCATCCCTCAGTCAGTCAAACTTCCAAAACCCACAGATAACACCTATACTCAGAAAGCTCATTATCTTCAAGTAACCAAAACATTCATTCCTTCAAAATCTCGTTTTGCTAACGAAAGTAGGCAAACCACAAAAATGAAAGTGTTTCGAATTGAAACTAAGAAAAATCAACCTCCTATGAAAAAGGCATTTTAGGTTGAAAAATCAATCGTATTTCCTAATTCTCAAAAATTCTCACATGGGCCCACAATGGTTTGGGTTCCTAAATCTCTCTAAATTGTGCAGGTACTGCGTGACGAACAGTATGATCCGGAATGGTATATTGATAGCGGCTTTCACGTCACATAACTGGGAGAAAGGAAGAATTACGAGAGTATCGCTCACTACCGAATGGAGGAAAAGTAAGCTATGGAAACAATGCAACGGGTAAAATCAAAGGATATGGCATGATCACGAATGGCGAACTTTCAATCCGAAAAGTTGCATATGTTGAAGGACTTCAGCACAACTTAATCAGTGTCTCGCAGTTAGTGGTTGGAACTGGCCTTAAAGTTTCATTTGATGAAGAAGGTTCCGAGTTGATTGAAAAGGAATCTAAAAAGATAGTTCTGAAATCAAAACGAAAAGGAGAAATGTTTCCTTTGGATATGAGACTCATTCAAGGAAAACCAGCCATTTGATTACTCACAAAAGCTACGAATGATTATAGCTGGTTATGGCATAGGCGATTATCTCATATGAACTTTCGAGATATTAACAAGCTTATACTTGGTGACCTTGTAAGAGGATTGCCGCTACTCAAGTACGATAAAGACCGCTTGTGTGATGCTTGTGAGCTTGGAAAACAAAGTAGAAAGAGTCATTCCACAATAATCAACACAAAGATCATCGAACCTTTGGAACTTCTTCATATCGATCTTTGTGGTCCGTCTGCAATCGAAAGTGTTGCTCATAACAAATACATTTTGGTCATGGTAGACGATTTTTCTCGTTTCACATGGGTGTTCTTTCTCAAGCAAAAATCTGAAGCGGCAATCAATATGATTAACTTCATTAAGCAGATCGAAACTTTTCTCCGAAAGCAAGTTCGGATGATACGGAGTAATAATGGTACAGAGTTTAAAAATCAAATTCTTGATGATTTCCTTGTCAACAAAGGAATTTCACATAACTTCTCTACCCCTTATACTCCTCAACAAAATGGAGTAGTAGAGAGACGCAATCGCTCTCTATGTGAGGCTGCAGAACCATGCTTTCTTTTGCAAAACTTCCTCTATACTTCTGGGCAGACGCTATTGCAACAGCTTGTTTTACTCAGAATCGTTCGAACATCAACAAACGTTTTCATCTAACTCCCTATGAAATTCTTAACAAAAGAAAACCAAATGTGAAATTCTTTCATGTCTTTGGATCTAAGTGTTTCATTTTTAACTCTAAAGAGAAACGAGTTAAGTGGGATGAAAATGCTGATAAAGGCATATTTCTAGGATATTCTCTTACCTCAAAGGCCTATCGTGTTCTGAACAAACGATCTCGGAAGATTGAAGAAACGTACTACATCACCTTCGATGATAGATACAATTCCAGAGCGAAGCATTCTACAATGACGACACAAGAAATCTTTCCTGAGTCAAATAAAACCACAATTCCTCTTATGGATCTGTACGAAGAGTTTCTGAATTTGTTCGATAAACGTGAAACTACGAAGTCAGCTGAAACTAAAGCAAAAGTTAATCAAGGGGATGAACTGTTGAAAATAATAGACAATGCAGTCATTGAAAATGGCACTGAACATGACAACACTCCTGAAGTTCCGATTCCGAACAATGCTGCTACTTCTGAAGTTTCGATTCCGACCACGGCTACTACTTCTGATAGTCCGATTTCGACACCCACCAACTTCCCCGATTCAACAATCCAGTGGGAGAATCCACCCATCCAGGGGGAGGGTCCGTTTTTTGAAACAGAGACCCGCACACCTTCCATCAATAAAGGAAACTCTGATAATGTTGCTACAGACCTCCATGCAAACTTCCAGGGGGAGAATGAGATTGAAAATAATTATAATGATACTCAATCAGAAGTTCAATCAGAAGCAGAAGAAGTTTTTCCAGAGCTTAATCCTGAATATGATCCGAATTATCCTCCAATGCTCAAATGGACAAGAGATCACCCACAATCTCAGATAATTGGAGAAACATCTGCAGGAGTTCTCACTCGAGCTCAGATCAAAGAAAAACAAGCTTCATTATTTTCAAAGGTGGAATTTTGCATGTTCCATTCGTTCATCTCTAAGATCGAACCCAAACCAGTCAAAGTTGCACTTGATCATGCTGACTGGGTCCAAGCTATGCAAGACGAGTTGAATGAATTTGAACGTAACAAAGTATAGAGATTAGTTCCTACTCCGGAAAAGGCATCAGTTCTCGGAATGAAGTGGGTATTCCGAAACAAACTAGACAAAGAAGGGAATGTCATTCGGAATAAGGCTCGATTGGTCGTTAAAGGTTATTGTCAGGAAGAAGGTATTGATTACGAAGAGACGTTCGCACCTGTTGCAAGATTAGAATCCATTTGGATTTTTCTTGCATATGCTGCACACAAAGGTTTCAACGTCTATCAAATGGATGTCAAGTGTGCATTTCTGAATGGAGAACTTAAAGAAACGGTTTACGTTGAACAACCACCTGGCTTTGTCAACAGCAAACATCCAGACCACTGCTATGTTCTGGATAAAGCAGTTTATGGTCTGAAGCAAGCTCCAAGAGCTTGGTACGAAACTCTGACTCGTTTCCTCAAACAATCTAAATTCAAGCAAGGTTCCATCGATCCCACCTTCTTTCGCAAAAAGGAAGGAAATCATCTCATGATTGTTCAGATTTACGTCGATGATATCATTTTCGGATCTACTCATCCAAGCCTAACAGCTGAATTCCGAAAACTAATGGAGACAAAGTTTGAAATGAGCTCAATGAGGAAAATCAACTTCTTTTTAGGCCTTAACATCAGACAAACTTCTGAAGGAATCTTCATAAATCAAGAAGCTTACACCAAGGCACTCCTGGAGAAATTCGGAATGAAGGGAGATTCTAAAGTCAAAGTTCCAATGGCGTTCGGAACCAAGCTCACTCCTTCGCTAGACAAACCTGCAGCAGACATCACTCTTTATCGTCAAATGATAGGTTCTATTCTTTACCTTACTTCAAGTCGACCTGACATTATGTTTGCTGTGTGTTACTGTGCTAGATATCAGGCTAATCCCAGGGAGCCACATATTACTGCTGTGAAAAACATATTCCGATATCTAAAAAGGACAACCTCTCTTGGGCTATGGTATCCATCAGGATCTGGTTTCTTTGTGCAAACATTTTCCGATGCAGATCTTGGGGGTTGTGGATTAGATCGCAAAAGCACCTCAGGAGGATGTCAACTTCTCGATGGCAAGCTTGTGAGCTGGCAATCAAGAAAACAAACGTGCGTGTCACTCTCTACAGCTGAAGCTGAGTACATTGCTGCTGCTTATTGCACCTCTCAAATTATTTGGATTCAAAATCAACTGAGAGACTATGGAGTCAGCATGAAGCGTATCCCACTTTATTGTGATTCAGAAAGTGCGATTCGAATATGTCATAATCCTGTGCAACACTCAAAGACCAAACACATTGCACTCAGATATCATTTCATTAAAGATCATGTTGAAGATGGCAACATGGAAATACATTTTGTTCGTTCAAATGATCAGTTAGCAGACATCTTTACCAAGGCCCTCCCTGAACCGACATTCAACAGAATACTTCATGGTCTCGGAATGATGGAAGCTGAATCAGTTCCAAAAACTAACTGATTTTCCGATTGATTCCGAAATTCGGAACACCTCGGAATCGGAATTTAACTAAAATCGCTTCGGAATGGATATATCCTTTTGTATATTCTTTCTTTTGTTTAATTTTTTTTTCAAAACAACAAAAATATTTTCTCGTGTTCTTTCTTTTGTTTAATTTTTTTTAAAACAACAAAAATATTTTCTCGTATTCTTTCTTTTGTTTAATTTTTTTTTAAAACAACAAAAATATTTTCTCGTATTCTTTCTTTTGTTTAATTTTTTTAAAACAACAAAAATATTTTCTCGTATTCTTTCTTTTGTTTAATTTTTTATAAAACAACAAATATATTTTTTTTAATTTTATTTTTTTTGGTTTTGGATTTTCCTTGGTTTGCTGTGCTTAAATTTGCAGATAATGACTCATCAGAAGGCAAAAGAAGATCATATTTTATTACCACTGTTGGGAGGAAGTACATAACATCAAAAGAAAATACAAAAACAACTTCCTACAGCTTGTAGTAGTGTCACATGGGAGGATCACCTAGATGGAAAGCTTGGTAGATGCGCACCTCACTCTCATCCACAAAGAGACGAGTCCCATCTTCCAGTCCCACATGGAACTGGTTGTGGGGAGTTGTGCGTGTGATCACCGCCGGCTACCATCCCTGCCTGTGCCAAACCTCGACGAGGTCAAACTGTTTGTACTCCACCAAGACTCTTGGTGGGACAGGCTGCAAGAAGGGATAGCTGGTTTAAATGCTCAGTGGACCACCCTCATCATCATTGAGTGTGGTCATCCTCACTTCATACCAGTGGTTCCACACTCCCATGACAACACCGCCATAGATGTCGCCTGCATACTCGCCTTCCTGCATCTTCACTTCGACCTTGTCAAAACGGTTGTAGGGACGACGAGCCATGTTGATGAATCTTCAGATGGTACTTTCTTTGAATGTGTGTTATCACTACTAACAATGGTTCCTTTTTATAGGCAAACATGACACCGGTTAGGCTTCCCAATTACGGATATTAAATTACTTTTTGAAGTAATGATGAAGTCTGCAGTCATAATTACGCGTCATTAAGGCAGTGACGGCAGATTGGCAACACGATTGGACGTTTCCACCCTTTTCGCCTAAACCATAAATGATTTATCATAATGACTGAATCTTCGTCAGCATTCTTCTGGAGACATATCAAATTTTTTTTTGCACAGTATGAAACTCTTCTGATTTGACGGACACCTTCTTATCTCTATTTCTATGTACCAAAATCGAAATTCAATGATTATTAAAATATAAACCAATTTCAATATATGATTTCGGAAACTCTGGTCGAAGATCGCAAATCATTTTTACCATGATGCGCTGTGAGACCCATCAACCCTTCTTGACCCTACTATAACTTCTCCATACAGCACCTTTTCATATAACTGTAACCCTTATGAAGGTTTTCAGCTTTACCACTGAAAACTGATGGTTACACAAATTCTGTGTTTGTGATTTCAGAATAGTCCTTACCACCATTCCGAATGAAACCCAAAAATCCGATTACCATATGGAATTGACGGACTCAAATGAGAATCACATTTTTTTTTGCATGATCTTTATGAACGTTGCTTTAACCAAGCTACTTCTAACCACAAAGATCCAGTTTTAAATTTTTTTGAGATTCTAAACCATTTCCTTTGTCAGATAAAGTCCTCCATACCCTTACTTGTTTTATGGCTACTCTGGTCAAACAAGTCCTTTCTTCCGATTTCGGACATTTCTCACGTTTCGGAATTCGAAAGAAAGTCAAATCACCAATTACAAACCTTAAATCTTAAAAAGATGCCTTTCAATGATTCTTATCAATCATTTGATCGTAATTCAACGGGAAACCACAAAAGCACTTCCGAATCACTCGCGATTCCGAAGGAAGAGATCGCTGCCCGGGATCACACAGTCTTTATGTCTTTCCGACATCACAGATTTCACAAATAAATATTGCTTTACTTCTTTATTTTTGGCACACTCTTGCACAATGTCACGTCAGCTTTTTGAATTCACTTTTCAATTTTGAATGAAGTCATCAAGACGTGTCAGTTACAACGTCATCCAACTGTTGGCTGATTTATTGCTTTTCATGCGCCTGACAAGCGACTCTTGGGGGCTACTCATAATGATAAAAGCGAAATTTTTGGGAAACAGAATCGTCTAAAGCGGGATTTTCTCTTTTACCATTAATACCCAAAAGATATTTAAAAGGTTTCTTGAGGACTTCTCTCTTTTCTCCGCAGTTCATCTTCTTCTCAAGATTATTCAACCTTTCAGAGCGATTTCTTTCTCAAGACCTCTCCAATGGCTGGCTCTTCTTCTGCTAACGACAACACCTCTTCAACTCTGATGTTGAAGATCAAAGCCAACCAAAACCTGATCATCGATCTCAACTCCTCTCACTACAGCGAACATATTCGCCCAATGATCGAGTGCCTGCAATACTCACGGATTTCAAAGGCGTTGACGGCTTCCGCCTCGGTGCCTACCTCTCTCCTCTCCGCCGCCTACTCCACCGCCTTCTACAATAAAGCGGAGGAGTTTGTCACTTTTGAGGTGGGTAATGTCAAGACGAATATTTCAAAATCCAGGTTCAGTAAACTTCTAGGGTTTACGGAAACCACAGACCTAGTCGACCCAGAATCGATTCAACCAGTCACCCTTCCACGTCTATTCTATCAAATGGGTTACAAAGGTGACATTACCCAGTTGTCCAAATTTGCCAAGAAGGGTTTACCACCACAGTGGAATGCTCTATTCACCATTCTCTTTAAAAGCTTCTCGGAAAGAACTAATGGTACTGACAGTGCAAGTAAGCTGTTCTACTCCTTCTTCTATGGTCTTTACAATGATGTCAATCTCGACTATGGCTCCATCCTTTGGAGTCAATTTGTTGATAGTGTCAATTATAGACTCCGACATCAAGAGATTTCGTGTGCTCGCTTTTGGTCCCTCGTTGTTCAGCGAACAATCGAGAAGCATGATATTCATATCATGACTGATTCCATGACGGCTGTTATTTCAACCCTGCCAACTGTGACCTTCACAACAAGCAAAGTGGAGGATTTCGAATTTATTGGTGACATTCCAATGGAAATATTGAATCGTGTTCTGAACGACGTCAAGCGTGTTGTTGATTACTGCAAACAGACACGCTTCACCGTTCGGAATCTGGATGACAAGCATCAGCTTGCCTTTGACAAGCTTGAGAATCTGAAGAAAGTGGTTAAGAGAAAGGGTAAGGGTGCTGCTTCTGACACAGAAAAACCTTCAAAGCGTTCTTGAAGGCTTCGGAAGCTTGTTATGTCACATCACTCGGAGGATGAACACTCCGATGATCAGAATCTCACCAATCCCCTAGAGGACGATTTAGATGAACATGCAGACGGAGAGCCTTCTAAAGAACCATTTCAAAGGCCTCCTACTCCAACTCCTGAAACTAGTCCAAAACCCACACCTCCTTCATCACCTAAATCTCCAACACATCAACCAACACCACAAAATTAACCACCACCTAAATCTCCACCACATCACCCAACACCACCAAATTCACCACCACCAAAATCTCCTCCTAAGCAAACTACTCCACCACACTCTCCATCACCAAAATCTCCTTCACAAAAATCCCCACAACCTGACACTTCTACCCACAACTCACCAAAAATTCCAGAACCCACTTCCGAATAAGAGGATGAAGATGTTCTGATTTACGATGATCAGGATGAAATGGCTGACTTCATTGAGTCGCCATTTAATGTTAACTTTTATTCCTCCGCACCCTCTGCTCCCATGATTCAGGAGCAATTCCAAGAGTTGTCCTCCAAACTAGACAAACTTCTTCAAACACCCCAGGGCCCTTCCACTTCTGACTGGCAATCCCAGTTGGACACTCACAAAACTCAGGTGGAGACATTGGTTTCGGACAATGTCAAATTAGTGGAAGATTTCTCCTCGGCTATGGAAAAATCAATGGAAAATATGGAGGAGACTGCCAAAAAGATTGGCAACCTGGAAGTTGATGTCCTGCATTTTATGAAGGACTTCAAAGAATCCACCTTGTCCAACAATGACAAAATGACGAAGGTTATTCACGGGTTTGTAGACACTCTTAAGGCGGAAAGAGAAGCAATAGCCACACTTCGTTCCGACCTCCGAAAAGAGCACTTCGAACTGGCGTCTTCTCTGCAAGCCAAGGTTGATAAATTGCAAGCAGATCTGGCAATGGAAAATGAATTAATGGATCTCGTAGCGTCTAAAACTACAAAGATCCAACTTCTGAAGGCCGAGCTCAAAAACACTACAGCAGTCTTGACATCTGCTGTTTCGCAAACTCACGCGGTTCGGAACTGTGTCACCAAGATTGACAATTACATTCGTCAGATGGTAGAAGAAGATGATCCCGTCCTCACCCCTTACCTTCGTGGTCATATCACAAACAAGCTACATCCTGTTCTACTCTTGCTGAGCAAGATTCAGGGTGTTTCGGACGACGTTGCCGTTCCGAAACAAGGGGAGACAATAACTCAAAGGACGATTTCGATAACGACAATGGCGATGATGGGCCTGAAAATCCGGAAGACAAGAAAAAGAAGAAAGAAGATAAAAATACCAATATCTCCGACGTCTCCAAAGACGATAAAGGAGATGGTAAGCAAAAGGTCATCGAGAGTCCTGTTCAACGACCCAAACTGTCTAAGGTCACCAACGTGAATGAACCAGGGACACAAGAGTCTGTTGATGACGTTCAAAAACCAGATGAAAATTGGTTTGAGAAAATGAAGGTTAGTGACACTTCTGCCGGTCCTTCGAAAAGAAAGACAAAGAAGATCGGTGAAGATGATGTAGACGAAGAGATAGAAATTTCGGAGGCAGCCAAACTAGCCAGGGCTGCAACAGATAGGGAACTTGATGAACTTCTCCAAATCAGCAGGAAGCTCGATGCCGAAGAGGCAGCCAAACAAGAAGCGGCAATCGAACTGGAAGCTCGGAAAACCCTCTTCCATGATTGGGATTATGAAACTATGAAGTCGGAAGCTATCACACAGCCAATTGAAAACTTGTTGCAGCCAAATTGCTCTTACGACGTTGGAAATCAAGTAGATTCGCAATTTGATTTTCCGATGACGGCGAGAGCATTTCTAATCTGCTGCTTCGATGAACTCACAACGAATAAACATCCTAGGGCTGTGGTTAATGATATGCTGTTCAACTTCTATCTGGAGCATTCCAAACCTCAATACCTTTCTTGGAGCTTGAAGAAGATTGTGAAGCTCACTCCAAGAATGTCGCATGTGACTTCTCCTTTCCGAAATGCCATCTTCCTTGCACGCAGAGGATCAGATGAGGAGAAAGATGAATTCACCTTGGCAGATCTTCCCTTCATGAATCCATTCGATTGGGTGTCCTTATTCAACATCCTCAAAAGAAGAGAAGATCATGAGATTCTTTTTGAGCATGTCAAGAGATTGCTCATGGGAAAGGGAATTACAGAGACAGGAGGAGGAAAGAAGAACTGAAAGAGAAATAGGAGGATCCAAGAGAAAATGAGAAGGTAAAGCTAGAGATACTTCTCAGAGGTCTACTACTACGGGTTCTCAATTTCGTGGTGAACCCAAGAAGAATGAGGAGAGATGGTGTAAGAATTGTAGGCGAAAACACACTAGGGAGTGTGATTCCCAAAACCCTCCATCAATTTGTTTCCAGTGTGGAAAGATGGGACATATGGCTCGCCAGTATACCAAGAGTCGCCCCGTTTGTTTCAATTGTGGGGAGAGCAGGCATATTCGTCCTAATTGCCCGAAGATGAAGTCTGAGTCTCAAAAACATTTTCAAAGGACCAGACGAGGAGGAGGTCGAGATCGAGATGATCGAGGAGACAGGAGCGGCAGTCACGTGAAAACGCGAGCTTTTCAATTAACCGTCGATAAGGCTCGAGACCAAACTGATGTTATCACAGGTATATTTAGTTTGAACTCTTCTCCAGCACGAGTACTTTTTGATTATGGTGCTTCCGTGTCTTTTATATCGGTGTCCTTTGCTTCTAAACTAAATATTTCATTAGTCGATCTATATGAGAAAGTAATAGTAGATGTAGCAGATGGCAGATGTGTTCTTGTAAAAAGTCATTACGAGCAGTGTCGGCTTGAGATTTATGGGGTTGCGTACCTTATTGATCTAAAGCCGATCACTAATCATGAGTTTGATGTGATAGTCGGGATGGATTGGATGGATGATAATAGAGGCCAAATGGATTGTCATGAGAAAACACTTTCTGTAAAAACGCCGAGTGGTTCTCGAATTCTGATACGAGGTGAACGACGTTCTCGAAAAGTGCCGATAGTCTCACTTGCAACGGCTCAGAGATATATGGAAAGAGGGGATGAATTGATTATGGCACATGTAATTAGTGTTGAGTCAAAATCTCCAAAAATTGAAGAAGTAAAGGTGATTAGTGATTATCCCGATATCTTTCCCGATGATTTTCCAAGTTTACCACCGGATCGACAGGTTGAGTTTGTAATCGATGTGATACCGGGGCGAAGCTAGTATCTCGACCACCGTATCGATTGGCACCTTCTGAGATGGAAGAATTAAAGAGGCAGTTGCAAGAGTTATTGAAACATGGGTTTATTCGTCCGAGTTCGTCTCCGTGGGGTGTGCCTATACTCTTTGTGAAAAAGAAAGATAGATCTATGAGAATGTGTATAGATTATCGAGAGCTCAACAAGATCACTATAAAGAATCGCTACCTGTTGCCGAGGATCGATGATTTATTTGATCAACTGCATGGGGCCACATATTTTTCAAAGATTGATTTGAGATCCGGCTATCATCAGTTGAGGGTTCAAGAAGTTGATATTCCGAAAACGGCTTTTCGCACGATGTATGGTCACTATGAGTTCTTAGTCATGCCATTCGGTTTGACTAATGCTCCAGCCGCTTTTATGGATTTGATGAATCGAGTTTGTCGTCCCTTTCTTGATAAATTCGTAATTGTGTTTATCGATGACATCCTAATTTATTCAAAAAGTCGAGATGAGCACAGATTTCATTTGCAACAAATGCTAGATCTTCTCCGTGACGAGAAGTTATATGCAAAATTTTCAAAATGCGAGTTTTGGTTACGGGAAATTCAGTTTCTCGGCCATGTGATAAATAAAGATGGCATTGATAAATAAAGATGGCATAAAGGTGGATCTAACAAAGATTGAAGCTGTAATGAGTTGGGAGCCGCCAAAGAGTCTGATGGAGGTTCGTAGTTTCTTGGGGTTAGCAGGCTATTACCGACGATTCGTTGAAAACTTTTCTCGTATAGCTACACCCCTAACCAAGTTGACAAAGAGGACAGAGAAGTTTAGCTGGACTGAGGTGCAACAGTCAGCTTTTGAGCAATTACAAGATAGTTTGTGTAAAGCTCCGGTGTTGGCCTTACCGCAAGGAGGGGAAGACTTTGTTCTTTACAGCGATGCCTCCCTAAGTGGTCTTGGATGTGCGTTAATGCAAAGAGGACGAGTGATAGCTTATGCCTCTCGACAACTAAAACCACATGAGAAAGCTTACCCGGCGCATAATTTAGAGTTGGCGGCAATAATTTTTGCATTGAAGATGTGGCGACACTATCTTTATGGCGTGCGATTCCAGATCTACACAAATCACAAAAGTCTAAAATACATGTTCGATCAGAAAGAGTTAAACATGAGGCAAAGACGATCGATGGATCTGATAAAAGATTTTGATTGTGAGATACTTTACCATCCTAGTAAAGCTAATGTGGTAGCGGATGCATTGAGTCGAAAAGAGTCGCCTATTCCAGTAGTATCGACTCGGATGGGAGTTGTGAGTCGATTTCCAGTGATGATACGCAAGTACCAAAGCGAGGCAAATGATTTAAAGAAAAAGAGAATGATTGGTTATATAAAGAAACTGGTTGAAAATGCACAAGGAATCAAGACTTTCCAAGGACGAGTTTGGGTTCCGAAGCATGGCGAGACGAGACAACTATTGCTAAAAGATGCTCACTGTACCAGATATTCGGTTCACCCTGGTAGTACGCGAATGTATCATACTCTAAAACCATACTACTGGTGGCCCGGTATGAAACGAGATATTGGACATTTTGTAGAAAACTGCTTGACGTGTCTTCAAGTAAAAGCCAATCATCAAAAGCCGTATGGAGCAGTGCAACCATTACCAGTGCCAATGAAGAAGTGGGATGAGATCACTATGGATTTCATCATAAAGTTGCCTCGAACTCCATGAGGATATGATTCGATATGGGTGATTGTTGACAAGTTGACAAAGTCGGCTCATTTCATTCCAATCCGAGAAGATTATCAAGTGTCAAAACTAGCCGAAATTTACACTAGAGAAGTGGTGAGACGACATGGGGTGCCAACTTCGATTGTCTCGGATAGAGATAGTCGTTTCACTTCACATTTCTGGCAGAGTTTCCAAAAGCATTTTGGTACTAAAGCTTTATTGAGTACTGCGTATCATCCCCAGACAGATGGACAGTCGGAAAGGACGATACAAACACTTGAAGATATGCTACGAGCTTGCATCATCGATTTTGGAGGCAGTTGGGAAGATCACCTGCCTTTAGTGGAGTTTGCCTATAACAACACTTATCACTCCAGTATAAAGATGGCACCTTTTGAGGCCTTGTATGGTGCACCGTGTCGAACCCCAACTTATTGGACAGAGACTGGAGAAAAACCATTAGCGGGACCAGAGATTATAGTCGAGACCGAAGAGAAGATACAAAGCATTCGTGAGCATATGCGAGTAGCCCAAAACCGCCAAAAGTAATACGCAAATAAAAGAATAAAGTCATTAGAGTTCCGTGTCGGGGACATGGTAATGTTGAAAGTGTCCCCATGGAAAGGGGTAATCCGATTTGGTAAAAGAGGTAAGTTGAGTCCACGATTCATTGGACCCTTCCAAGTCTTAGAGAGAATTGGAGCAGTTGCATATAAGCTTGAGCTTCCAGACGAGATGCAGGGTATCCACAATGTTTTCCATGTGTCACACCTCAGAAAAACATTGTATGATCAATCCACTCGAGTACCCTTGGCCAGAGTTCAATTAGATGAGAAACTGAGATATCAAGAGATGCCGGAACAAATTTTGGATAGAAAGATCAAGAAGTTGCGAAACAAAGAAGTTGGATTAGTGAAAGTGCAGTGGCGACATCATAGGGGTACAATGTCACTTGGGAAGCCGAAGAGGAAATACGGTCAAAATATCCCTTTTTGTTTCGAGAAATTCCGAGGACGGAATCTTTTGAAGGGGGTAAGAACATGTAATACCGTAATATTAAATAGTAGTGAGATTGCGTTAATCTTAGTGTAAATAAGGTTAAATAAGTTTTTATATGGGTTAAGAGGGTTAGAAACTTATTTGGGAGAAGTTTAAGCTTAAAAAATGAAATTCCAGACATGCACAGGTCGTGTAGATTCTACACGGGTCATGTAGAATCATACAGTAAGCTAAAAGTTGAGTCCCAGACTTGCACGAGTCGTGCATATTCTACACGGGGTCGTGTAGAATCCAGCAGTAACTCTATAATTGAAGTGGTGGATCTACACGAGTCGTGTAGATTTCCACACGGGTCGTGTGTCGCTGCAGGTCATATTTAAAGTGGATTTTTCATTCATTTTGGGATAAAACCCATTTCGTCCAAAACCCTTTTTAACCCTAGAAACTTAATTCCAACCCTCCAAAGTCAAGATTAGAGTTTATCTTTCATGAATTGAAGCTAGGGATTTACACTTTGAGCTTGAAAGGTAATTCTCCTCGATTTTTACTTCATTTTGACGGTTGGATTGCTCACTTTGAGATAGTTCCAAGTGGTTTTGATGAACCACCTGCAACTAGCATGAATTAGAGTGATTTTACTTGGATTAGTGTGTGTAATGGAGTTCTATCGAGACCCAAGCTACTGAAGTGTTTGTATTGTATTCCTAGGGTTATATGAGTTAATTTGGTGAAATTGGAAGTTACAGCTAGGATAGTATTGCTATCTTTTGATTGTAACCCTCTCTTATGATTCAAATTCTTGATTGTTATCGATATTGAGTATGATTGAGATTGTTGAATATTGAGTTTTGACTCGAGATAATGTGATACAGCTAAGGCTAGACAGGAGCACGATACACGCGGTTCAGGAATTTCACAAAGTAACCTGACAACAACAGGTGAGTAGTTATTTATTAGATGATTATGCCTTATTATGATGTTGTTTACAGACAAGAAGTAGACTATGTTTTGATTTCCTTGAGTATAGCCAAATTTTGAGAATATGGAATAAAGAATTATAGTGTGTATATCACATTCGGGACTGAGATAGTCCGTTGAGCTTGATTAAAACAAGATGATGGATGATACAAACCAATTAACCTTAAATTACTCACTGAGCTTTCATAGTTCATAAATTGTTTGTTATTGTTGTTTGTGTTAGGTTTTGGTAGTGGCGATCGGGGGAAGCGTGTCTCAGAAGGATAACTGGACTTGGACTTAGACTTGGACTTGGACTTAGTTTGTTGTTTTGAAATATGTAATTTGACCCAGTTTTTGAATGATAGTTGTAAATACTAATGTAAATAGTTTAGGACTTAAACTATGTTTTTGGTAATAACTTGGTATTACTCGTTTCTTAATTTGAATTACACCCTTTAATGTTGTTCTAATGTGAGAAGATTAAGGTGTAATTCATTTTTGAGAAACCGGGCGTTACACCTCAGGCCTTGATATCCAGTATTCGATCCAGTTTTTCCGTTCCTTACCTGTTTCATGAGGCTAAACGTGTTAGGACCCAAGGTCTTGAGATCAATAGTGTTGGCAGTCTTCTGGAGCTGGGGATATCTTTCGTTGAAGATCACTTGCTAAAAGCGAGGATACATCAGAAATAAGTCTTTCTTCTTCTGCTGTATGTTGCTTTGCATCTCTTCAAATACATATTTGGAGTAGTTGTACTCCCAGTCCAACGCCAGTGGAACAATGGCAGATGTTGCAACTTGCCTGATTTCATCAGACCCTCCCTTCTGTCCAGACACACAGAGTACGAACGTGTGTGCAAGAAATCTCCGGAATGGAGGAAGCATCTTCTTCATAGTGGGAGGATACTTGCCCTCATAACACATTTCAGCAAGCCTTGCAGACACTTTCTCAACAGAGTATTCAATTGGGAATCCGGGCTGATCACCAAATTCGAGAACCTCCCTAATAACCTGCTCAGAAATCACAATCCCCACGCCTTGCATAGTTGATTTGATGACGACAGCATCTTCTCCTTCATTGCTAATCTCAGCACCTTTCCAGAAATCATTGATGAGATACTTGCAGATAACTGGATTGGCGCGTAGAGCATGAGAGATACGACAGGTGTTGAGGCCATCGATCATGGATTGAAAGTCCTTCTTTTGTGCAGCAGGTGGATCCATTAGATATTCAATGATGTTGTGAGAGTCCACATGCTTCAGGTAATTAGTTGTAGCAGCCATTTGATCTGCACCAAACTAGCCAAGTGAGAAAACATTTTGCATAAAAATACATTAACTCATGTTTTCGTCTACAACGATTTCCCGGAATTAATTTATAGGTGTTTGTGGTAAAGGAATTAAATTTTCAAAATTTTAAGTTTAAATTTCAAATTTAATTTTAAAATTAATCCCAAGGAAATTATTTGGCCCAAAAGAAGTCGATCTCGGTCCATTAAAACTCGATATCGGTCCAAATTGCGTGAGAAACAGTCCAATGGGTTGATTTCGGCCCAAAATGGGCGATTTCGGTCCATAATGTGGATTTCGGTCCACCAAGACCGAAAAAGGTCCAAGGGGGTCGGGTCACAGCGAATCCGGTTAAGGCGAAGCGGGTCAACATGAATTTCGGTCATTGGGTCAAAGGACGTTTTCGGTCCGACCCGGATCCAACCGATAACCCGGTTCATCCCGATGACGTCATCGACAGAAATCTCGCGATTTCGGTACCGACAACTCGAAATTGACCTTGAAAACCTGCAAAAAATCCGACTTTTTGTCGGTGAAAATCGAGAGAAACGAGAGAGGGACGGAGAGACACCGACGGAGATCGAGAGAGAGAGAGAAAAGGAGTGATATCGGCGGCTAGGGTTTGCGAAAGGAAGAAATGAAGCGGAGGAGGGTTTTTAAACCCCGAAAACCACATGTGGGCCAATGGGTTTTCGGCCCAAGGTCCACCGAAAACCATAGCCAGC
The DNA here is from genome assembly GCA_023525715.1 of Cichorium intybus. Taxonomy (NCBI): domain Eukaryota; kingdom Viridiplantae; phylum Streptophyta; class Magnoliopsida; order Asterales; family Asteraceae; genus Cichorium; species Cichorium intybus. The sequence goes on from CM042009.1 coordinate 102,198,348, forward strand.
CCAAATTCGATTTCGGTCCGGGTGAAAATAAAACAATTTCTGATTTTTAAATTCGTGACAAAAATAGAGTAGAATAAAATATTTAAAAGAAATTAATTAAAAGACACACAAAATTTAAGCACGCAAAAATTAAAATTAAAATTTGATTTCGCATTTTTTGAATTTTGTTTTCGATTTCACATTTTAAAATTTTTGTTTGTTTTTGCATTATATATTTCTTATTTTTGAATTTTGTTTGTTTTTGCATTATAAATTTCTCCCCCCAAATCAAAGATTTACGGAAAATTTTTTGAATTTCTAATGGTTAAAACAAACATAAAAAATTGAAATAATATGAACAACGACTTAATTTGACAATTTGTGCAAACCACAGTCCAATTAATCCTATCAAAATTTTCAAGTTCGTCCTACGTTTTGGCTGATATTTTTCAGAATAGACTTATGTTTATCATCGCAAGCAAAACCCACACAGTCAAAATACAAAACAAATTTTCTTAAAATGACACATATACAGTTTAGAATTTATAGAAAGATATAAATATTTATTGTGTCGAGAGAATCGCCAACCCGGATAATTATCTTAAAAATAATGTTTCATCTCGAAACGTCTTTTCCGGTTTCTTCATTTTGAGTGAAAAGTTTTATCTCGAAAATCTATCTCTCAACGAAATTTCCATAACATACACAGGTTATCTCCCCTTTCTAATCGAGAAACTCTTTGGTTAACTGTCTCTTTTCCTTAAGTATATGTTCCTTTTTAGTCCTTGCTCTTACATGTTTTCCTTACTCTTTTGCCTTGTGCAACTTTGGCATATTTTAAGAAGTTTTACACAATTTTCATTGTTGCTTCTTTTGTGCATCATTGGCATCTTTTAGAGGAGTTCTTATACAATTTTCATTGCTGCTCCTTAGGCTTTAAACATGTGAGCGCATTGGCCTATTTTAAGGTCTCTAAATGGGGTAATTTTGTGCCTCTTTTCAATTAAACCTAATGACCTTTTGACATGTGAGCACATTGGCCTCTTTTAGCCTAAGCCACACAATATTTAGTGTGGGTTGTGACAATTAGACACACTCAGCAGACCAAGATAGTATACTAAAAGTTTCTCTCAGACCCTTTGGGAATGCCAAGTTTGATAAACCATGTATGTAGAGAGAATTGGGTAGACACCAATTCTATGACAAAACATTTTCACAACAACTTGAAGTATAATGAACTTTTAAGCTCATGGTGACAGTACATGAACCAGATAGGCGACCACAATAAGCATTCATTATCCCTAAATAAACACTAGACCTTTTATGTGTCATTTCAATTCCAGTTGTTTTATTTTGCAACATATGTGAATCCTATTTGACTTGAAAACAACTATATCATGAATATCATTTACCAAACAAGAACAAACTGACAATTAATGCATGATTCGACGATGTGCAGCACAATATTTTTGAATTTTATTTTCTAATTTTTATGAGTTTTTCATTTTAAAGAACATACAAAGACAACTTTTTTTTATAATTTTTTTTGTTATTTTTTTAATTTTAAATAAACATCTCTCCCCCTAAAATTGTGCACAGAAGAGAGATAAAATAAACAAAAATATAGATTCGTCACGAAACAAAAATCAGAAAACATTCTATAAGCACACCAGACCAAAACTAGATAGAAGAGATTGGAAATATCAAACCGTATTTCTGCAATTCAAGAGCCTTGTATAGTTAGCCATATCAGTGAACACCATTTCTTTTTCCCGCAACGGACACATGCTCTCTGTGAATATTTGACTTGATTACAGAATAGAGATGTCTCCCATTGTGTGCATGAAGCAGCCATTATCAACAAACCAAGGTTTGATGATATTCCTCCATGACCACTTCTGCACATAATGTAGGATCAGTTGCTTTTAGGAACCCAGTCCATTTTGTAACTAGGTTTGCCACTGCTATCAATGCCCTGTACTTGCTCCCACGTCATGTCCTGTTTATCAAGAATAGAATTTGAAGAATTAACAGAATAATTGGAGCATGTAGATCTACTCCCTTTGGGCACCCATTGATAGTGTGGTCTTGATTTCTTCTTGGCTGACCGGATGGGTGTTCAAGCTTCTGTCTTGGGAACAGAACTACCCTTTGACTTTGGCTTGTATTGCCAATGGGAATTGGATGACGATCCTCGAGATGACATTGATTTCACAGAATTTGACTTTGCAAAGCCATTTCTAGGATTGATCCTTTTGTCCCTTTGTGCTTGTCTCCTTGCTTTGGCGACATTCCAGTCACCATCTCTTGACTGAGATCTTAAGAGATTTCTTTTGATAGATCTCCCTCTTTGCACATGTTTCTGGGTTTGAGCATTCTGAGGAGTGTAAGTAAGTTATGGACAGTTTCTGGCTATGTGTCCGGGAGTTCCATAGTTGTAGCATGTCTGTCTTTTCAATACAGCATGATGTGAACTAGATCCTGATCCAGAAGTAGATGGCTTCTGAGAACGTCCACAACTGCATAAACAGGTAGCTGCCTGTTGCACAGGTTTCTTTGGCTTAAATTTGTCAGATGATTGAACATTTGAGCTCTTAGCAGCATCATTACTCCTTGTGGAACAGCTGGCATATTCAGAATTTTGGTCCACATTTGATTTGATTGTAGATGATGTAGTAGGGGAACGCTTTTCAGAACTAGATTGTTCATCATCTTCTTTCGCTTTATCTGCACACTCAACAAATGCATTAGCATTTTCTACCACAGCCTTCTCAGCCTGGCTAGATTTTTTCAGCAACAAATACTTCATTCAAGTCAGGAGGCAGGGTAAAATTATTGTTAAAAGGAGGTGGGATACTTTTGTACCCCAGACCCTGGTTCTCATCCCATTTAAGCTGAGATCCGATCATCAACTCAACTATCGCGCTTGACCCTTCGAATTTTTTGAAAATAAAATCTTTTTCTTGAAGTCTAGCTTTCAAAGAGTCTCGCTCATTTAAGCTGAGATTCGATCATCGACTCAACTATCGCGCTTGACCCTTCGAATTTTTTGAAAATAAACTCTTTTTATTGAAGTCTAGCTTTCAAAGAGTCTCGCTCGGCAGTCAATTTGATGATATCCTCTTTTGCAAATCCGAGATGACAACTTTTTATGTTGTATTCTTCCTGCAATTTGTTAAAATCGCTTATTTTAGTTTCTAATTTTTCTTGTAGAGGTTTTATTTTCTTTTTAACATTGTAATTAAGAATTTCGAGTTCGAAAACTTCTCTAACAAGATTTTCGTTTAATTCGCGATATTAATTTATTTTAGCTTCACAGTCCGAACAGCATGAATTTTTGCACGAGTCTTTTGTTACGGAGTTCATTTAAAATGTTTAATTAAAGACAAACCAATATATTTCAGAAAGTCAACGAGGCTCAACATCTGGTTGACCGAGAACCCCAAATTTTGACCGAAAACTTCAAAAGTTGACCAAACTTTGACCGAAAACCTTGATGTTGACTGAAAACCTTGATGTTGACCGAAATCCTTGAAGTTTGACCAATGTTGACCGAAATCCTCATGTTTGACTTTTGTGTTGACCGAAAACCACTATATTGACCGACAACCTTGTCTGTTGACCAAGTGTTGACCGAAAACCTCAATCATGACTTTATATTGACCGAGAACCTTCAGTTTGGCCGGATGTTGACCGATAACCACATATATAACCAAAATGTTGACCGATAACCTCCATGTGCTGCCGAAATCCCTTATATTCCTCCACCGAAATCGACAAAAATATGGTAATTTCCGTGATTATCATGATTTTTGAGATTGGATTGAATTCTTTCCACAAATAAGTCCGGTGAACACGATCAAGATGGGAATAAATTTCGATGAACAGTAACCACGTGAAAAATACCATAACTCAAACAAAACTTGATTAATTTCTTGAAAAATGAATTATACCAAAACAATAAAAAATGTTTTCAAGCTCTGTTACCAATTGTAAGTCCCGAATTCGATCCAAAACGATATCAATCACACTAAGTTCAATTGGTGCGGAAATCCAATTGAAACTCAATAAAGAAATATGAATAAGATGAAATAAATACAAATCCAATGATCAAATGCACTCGTTTATATTGATTGGACATGACTGGTACAATGATCAAAACACACACTTGTAACTCGACACCTCTAGCTCCACCCTCACTCACAAATTCGTCCAACCCTTAAACATGCCAACTACACTCCTATTTATATTAACTACGCAAAGCTAGCCCATTACATGTAAAGCCTAAAAGTACAACTAGCCCAAAAAAGCCCAAAACACCTAAAGACCAAATATGAAAGCATAAACCACCAAAATAGGGCCCAACAGCTGCCATCTTCAAACACATGCATCAATTATAGTTATGGCTTAGACACCTTAATCCAACAATATTCACACTCAAACGAGATATTATCAACATTTTTCAGATCGAATTCAATGAAATGTAATAATTTCTTATGCTGATCAGTGCGAACATCAGCAGAGTGATAAATCCTAGTAATATGCGAGTACAAACGCTTAGCCGTTTCACAAAAGATGCTTCTCTGTTTCAAAATTACATCACCAGATTTCAAGTATTTCTCCCTACACTCCTCTAACATTGAGATTCAAAGATTAGCTTTTTCTAAGGACAACTTCAAAGACTCAACTCTCCCTCTCAATCGAAGAATCTCTTCCTCACTGAGATTTGCCCTAGTATTAGCATCAATTAGCATTTTATTCATTATAGAGCAATCATGTGTAATTTCAGCAATATCAGAGGAATATCTATATGTAGGAATGTTAAAAGAAGAGAGTAAATTTGATACCTGTTCAGGTATGGTTGGACGAGCATCCCTTGCCATTAGACAGAAGTCATCCAAATCGTCATCCGAAGTGTCGTTAAAAGTCTTTTCCATGCATTCTCCTTCTTCATCATCCTTGTCTTCGTCATCATCCGGAGCACCTTTCAGAAAGCACTTACAAGCATTAACATCGATGAATGCACTGTGAGTTCGCTTTCTTACTTCATCATCGTCCGAATCAGAAGACCAAACTCGATAGGTTCCATGATTGCTAACCGAAGCCATTAATGCTAGATCTTTTGTTTTCTCTTTCACTTCATTTAGTTTCATGGCATAGTATGCTTCGTCTTTAACTTGGGGCTTCTTCTCATTCTTCTTCCAAAGCATACAATCTTTGGCAAAGTGGTCAAAGTAGAGGAATTCTCGCCTTTGGGGGTTGAGTTTTAAAGGATTTCATGTTTAGGTTTTGGAGTGAAAGAGGGTTTATTGTTATTAATGAAGGGTTTTCATGTGCCTTGTCTTGGAACGAAAGACTTCTTAAACCTTCGGTTGTTTGCAGTCTACAAGGCCAACGTTTCGCCAGCATCATCAACTATATAACCATCAGGTTTGTCTTCTTCTTCTTCTTCATCATCAACAGTTGATAGAAGAGCTATAGATCGAGCATTTGCAGCTTCATTTCTTTTACCCACAATATCAAGTTCATGCGATTTTAACAAATTATACAAGGCAGCGAGTTTGTATTCTTTGATATTCTCATGTGACTTCACCATCAGCATAATAAGACGCCATTCCTTCGTGAGGCTGTACAGAAATTTGATGTTTATCTCTTGTTGGCTTCAGATCTCTCCATATTTTTTGAGAGTATAGATCATGTTGCTGTATCGTTCATATGCTTGCTCCAAGGATTCATTTTCTTGTTGATGGAAGTTTCTGAAGTCAGCAAGAACTTCGATCACTATGCTCGACTGAAGAGTTTTATCACCAGCAAATCTCAAAACCAGGCGATCCCAGATCTCCTTAGCGGATGTAGAACCTTGGATATGATGTCTGACATCAGGACCTAAGCCAGTTCTCAGTTCCCTCATGGCTCTTTCATCATTTGCAATTTTCTTCAGATTTGATGTAGTGAATACCTCAGCATCTTCACCTTCAGCTAGAACGAATCTAGCACCAATATCCCGATGAGGTCCTTCTTTTACAGATCTCTATAAATCCTTATCAAGACCAGTGAGATAATCCTCCATGCGATCTGACTATTAATCATAAAATGTTGGAATAAGAACTGGTGCTTTGGTTGATGAACCAATGAGATTTGCATAGTTGAGCATATTAGCATATGTTGATGTTGAATCTGCCATTGATGGAATTCTTTGAATGGATCTTTTCAGAAAAACTAGTAAGA